>JAXQGN010000574.1:0-17624 GCA_037039805.1 Irpex sp. M6601 | reverse complement strand
CACCGAATGATTGATGTCGCTAACGTCTTGCTTATGCCTATTTGTCTCTCATCCAAAAGAAGCAATTGTCACGTGCAGAGCTCACAAGTAATTCGTGTCTGAAAGACGGCGTATTTCTTTGATCCTCGTGAAACCTAGGCACACAAAAGAGGAAGGATTCGACTCTATGAACCCAAATTTCCGAGGCCACATGTGGGGACCGAACACAAGTTTTGCACAAACCCATGCAAAAGTCCCCTGTTGGACCCCCGGACACCGATTGGGGACCCCCCCTCTGGGGGGGTTGGTGTCAGCGATCACAATCTTGCCTGCCTCTTGTTTGATGGCAACATTGCGACAATCCACAAGGGTTTTCAAGGATTTACAACGCAGTTACCCATCATCTATACATATCGTCCTCCGATTTCTACGGGATGTCTCGAGTGTACTATATTGCACACCTCTCACTGCATTCTACAGCCGTCTCTCGTACTTCAAGAGGAATCAACGGGACAATTACCTGCTGTGACCGGCCTGAACTCGTTCTGGGGTCGCCGCCGCATGACATATGACATATCTGACACTGGACAGGTGCTGCATTGCAGGGTCGTCGCCAAAAACCCCGGGCACTCGCGCAATCCCACAATCTCCTCAATTTTCCACCTTCGGAGGCTAGATGCTGATCGCCTTCATATAGTTACGGCAAAGTCCATGTATATCGAAGAACAAACCGCATCCCCACCCCTTCAGATCATCAGAATCTCACCCCTTCCTTTCCTTCCTCGCATGCACGGCGTCAGGGAGCGCTGACATGCACCGTGGTGCTGCAGGGACGTACATAATGTCCTTCCTCCTCGTGGGGATGGGTCACATCATTTCTCACCTACACTCTCAACTCTATCGTCTCTTCACGTCTTCACGACTTCACGACTACGACTGGCCATGGCTGCAGGAAAAGAGGCGACGTTGAAGCTGGACTTCGTGATTGCTGGAGGAGGTGAGTTTACTATCCCGTTCGGCTGTAGTATCGTGGGACGAGGGCAATTCGTGCTGTGGAGGAGCGACGTGGCCTGTCGATTGCGTGTTCGTGTTCAATCCATGAGCTTAAACGTGTAATGAGCCACACTTCGAAGAAGCGCGGATCCTAAACTTCAATCAAGGATCGCCTGATACCGGCAGTCGAACACACTCACTGATTGTATTTCGCCGCGTATGTAGGACTCGCAGGACTCGCGACGGCATACGCTCTACAGACAGCCGGACACAATGTCCGCGTATTCGAAAAGCAACCGGCACTGGGAGTCCTCGCAGGAGGTCTACGCGTGCCTCCGAACATGAGCAAGATCCTCAAGAGCTGGGTCGGCGAGGAGGAGCTTAAGAAAACGGCCGTTTTGTGTTTGGGCACACCATGGCATGACCGTAAGTGGATGATTCGCTGAGCCTTGACCATCAGGTTCTGCGTTCTGCGTTCTGCGTTCCGGGCTCTAATATTTCGTCCGTGTGGCAGTTGACACTGGCGAGTATATGGGCTACGCAGAGTGGAAGCCCCAAGTCATGCAGGAGACCGGTGGCGAATTCATCATGATGAAGGTACGTATAAGCTGCACATCCCACTATCCCATCACGAGAACGACCGACTTACTTGGTGCGATGTGGCGCAGCACGCAGACGTGCATCGACTGCTCTACAACCTCGCTACCTCCGCAGGCGCACAAGTGACCTTCGGCGTGTCCGTCACAGAAGTCCAATCCGGCGATCCGAAACCTTCAGTGACCCTGTCGACAGGAGAGGTGCTCACCACGGACGTGGTCGTCGGTGCGGACGGTCCGAACAGCAAGATACGAAAGTATGTGAATGAAGACGAGGAGCCGGCCGAGCCGAGTGGGTTTACTATCTTTGGCGGGATCGTCTCTACGGAGGAGATGATGAAGGATCCTGAGTTGGCTAAGTGGGCGCAAGCGGATGAGGTGAGTTGTCTTGGAGGTCTTGGGGAGTATCGTGTTGAGGCGTTCGTAGTGGCCGATATTCATGGGGAATAACCGGAGTCTTTGTGGTACGTAATCCCATATGTGGCTGTCATAGTCTTGTCTGACGGAGTTGAAATTCTGCAGCTCACCCAGTGGTAAGTCGCCCGTGCCATTGATTTGGGACCCTTGGCTAGAATTATCCTGCAGAACGCCAAGAAAGAGTTCGCCTTCCAAGCGTACTGGCCAGATGAAGATTCAGGTCCCGAGGCGGTGGGAGAGGACGCATGGTCAGACGTAGTCGACGTGGCCACGCTAGACTACAACAATATCGGCTCAAAGTGCGTTGACTCTATTTTTTCCTCTTTTCATAGGCAGTGGTATATCTGATTTCAGCGTTGCCCGTAGTATCAAGCGGGTGGTAGATCTCGCGCCGCAGTTGGTGAAGACGAAGTGGATGAAACATGAGGAGGTGGAATACTGGTCAGACGAGTCGGGGCGGATAGTCCTCGTAGGGGAAGCTGCTCACCCGTGGTTCGTGAGTATCTATCCATCTTCTGCATCTCCTGCACCAGAACTCCTATTGACGAATATGATTGTTACAGCCAGGAGGCACTCACGGCCCCGCGATGGCCCTAGAAGACGCAGTCGTCCTAGGCACCCTCTTCGGCCATCTCAAAAAACCAGAGCAAATCAGCGCATTCGTAAACGCCTTCCAAGAAATCCGCGAAGACCGTACGAAAGTGGTCAACAACGTCGACGTATCGAACGCGAAGCTCGTGCGACTACCTCCTGGACCGGAACGCGACGCTCGGGACAGCAGTATACGGCAATCGCGCAAGGACTGGGACGATGGGACGCTGAGGCAGGAGTTTGAGGGCGTGGCGGCGTTGTTTGCGTATGAGGCTCCGGATGCTGCTATGGTGAGTTTTGAATTCCCTTTTTGTGAGACGGTGTAAGGTGGCTTATGAGGTGTGGGATTGTGTGTAGCAATGGTGGAATGATTGGGGTCAGTTCAACCAGGCTGAGGAGGACAGAGAACATACTGGGTTTGCTATCTCGGATGTCACTGTGGATTAGGATTAGAATTAGGACGAGGCATCACGTTTCTCTTGATTATACATTACATTATGAATATGCGGTATATTGTAATTTGGTGTCGCTTGTGTGCAGATCAAAGCTACCAACCAATGCCACTTGAGTGTATGGGATAATGTTGTGGCAGCCAGCCAGTCAAATCAACCAGAAGTTTATGGTCGCTATCCTGTGCATTAATTGCAGCGGTAACGGTACTTACTAAGAAGACATGACCATTCAGGTTCGAAAACATATCGTTGCGCCGAGGATAGTGGAACGTAGTCAAGCATAAAAATGTTGATATTATCGCGCATCGTGATATATTCTCCGCTCTCTGCGCGCATGATAAGTAGACGACCTTGATGGATGTGCACGACAGATAAGATGCACGTACCGCCTCACGAGACCGTGACGTCCTCGGGTCCTAGCAAATGGCGTGCGTACCCACCCACCCATAAGTACAATACTATAAACCACTCCTCATCACACCCCTCCTCCTCTACACTCCCTCAAACCCTCAAGCCTCAACTTGAAGCCCGTCGAACAACCGGCGTAGACACCCTCCCCAACCCACAAGCCTCCACAACACTCCTCCTCACCTTCTCAACCCCGACCAGCGCCCCTCCTCCTCCCCCACCACCACCACTCGCAGCCGTAACGATCCCCGGCAAACACAACGGCGCAGCCTCAAACACCTCATCCTGCATCTTCTGCAACGTCTTCTGTCCTTCCTTACCGCTAGTAGAGCGTAGAAGGAGATCGCACTTGGTGAATATAGCTTGCAGAGTGACTGGGCGCCCGTTGGCGAGAGCGTGAGTGCATTGGGTGTTGAGGTGCGAGAGCATGGTGAGGTCGCTTTCTTTGAGGCCGTGGGAGGCGTTTATTAGGAGGTATATTCGTTTCAATCTGATATCGTCAATATGCGTGGAATTGAATATTGGAGAGCAAGATGAGAGACTCACTCCGCTCGATGGGAGACGTAATGGTCGAATAGGGCTCCCCATTCGGGTCGTCCGCGCTGGCCGTAGCCTGGGGCGTCCACTACGACGGCTTTGGCGGGGTCGGGGCCTACGCGGTAGAAGTTGAGGGTTTGTGTGCGTCCCTAATTGGAATGTCAGAGCTGCAACTTGAACTCTGGAATATAGTACGAGTGTGTTTAAACGTGAAGTACTGACCGCCTTCTTGCTTGTGTGGAGGAGGTTTCTGCGGCCGAGTACTGCGTTTAGGAGGGTCGACTTTCCTACATTAGCTCGGCCTGAACTCGGATATCATTCAGAAAGTCAGAGGTAGTGTCTAGTAGTATTTTCGGGCCAGAGAGCTTTACTCACCAGTGACAATTATCTATCGCATAACATTAAATAAACGCACCCCACCATGAATAAGTAACAGGACATACCTCTGGTGGTCGATTCCCTATAGTCGGCAATGACTCCACAGTAGCCGCAGCAGCCAAAAACTCTGCGGACCTCGGGTCGGAGAATATCTTCAAAGAGGCATCCGTACTGAGTTTTCTAACCGTATTACATCTTGGGTAGACTGGTTTGACCACCCTTGTAAGCATGTCCGTCGACTGTCACCGTGACAGCTAAAGGTGAGATTTGGGGCGGAGCCATAATTACTGTAACACGATCGCGCGACGCGTCTCGTCACGGTCGTCACGCGCCCTCGAGGCGGCGAGCGTGACACTTTAACTCGATCCTCTCCCTCGTCTTCACGTGCACTACATATCACCACCATGTCCAGTCGAATAAGCCGAACGAGGCAGGACAAGCTCGCCAAACTCGCCGAGCTAAAACGCGCGAGAGAGGGAGGTGGGAGAAACTACAAGGTACGTGAAGTATTCTGCCCATCGTGATGCCCCGCCGCTGAACTACAGCTGGACTATGATTCTGATTACTTAGGTCGATGGCGACGACGCGATATACGACGCTGTATCCGAGGAACAGTATAAGGCGATTGTAAGGGGGCGCCTTGCGAAGGACGACTTTATCGTCGATGATGGTGTCGGCGGGTACACGGACAACGGGATGGATGATTTCGAGGAGCGTGAGGAGGAGAGTGAGGATGAAGGGCCCAAGTCCAAATGTGAGTTGTTCACTCTTCCATACGCTCTAAGATGATACCCACACGCTCTACTAGCAAAGAAGAAGGACATCAAGACGAAGCCAAAACCCGCTGTACGAAAGCCACCCCCACAGCCCGCACCCTCCATGAGCGCATACCGCCCCGCCGTCTCCGAAGAGCAAGAAACAGACTTCATGGCGAGCATCCTCGGGGGCATGGACAGCATACCCTCGACGGCTCCACCCCCCAAGGCCCGCAAACGTAGCAAACCCGAGCCTCCTGAGCCCCGGGGGAAGGGCAAGGCCCCCTCTCGCTCGAATGGGTATGGATATCGCGGCCACGAGGGCTATGATGACTCGTCGGACGGACCGGTCGATGTTGGCTTTGGTAATGATATCTCAGACGAGGAGGACGTGCTTAGCCCGAAGAAGAAGATGAAGGTCGACAATAACGATAATGTGAAGCCTACCATTGAGAAGCTGAGCCAGATACACGTGGAGAGTAGCGGGGACGAGGGGATGGCGGATGAGGATATCGAGAGCGCGTTCGAGGGCGTGGATATGGACGCGTTCATGGAGGTCGACGATTTCGACGATCCTCCCAAACCCAAGCCTGGTGTTGTTAAGAAGGAAGAGGCGACGTCGAAGTTGCGACTTCCGACGCTCGCTAACAAGGAGAAGGAGAAGGAGAAGAAGGCGGAGATCGATGCTGCGCCGGCGTGGCTCTCGGTGTACGAGTCTCTGCAAGTCAAAGCTGAAGATCCCGACGCGCTTGGTGCTAAGACGCAAGGCTCGTCGTCGTCAAAGGGGGCCTCGGGCTCGAAGGGGGACTCAAGTGCGTCGGTACTGGAGGAGGACGGCTCCCTCCGCTTCTTCTGGACAGACTACCTCGAACACGACGGGCGCATCTACTTCATCGGCAAGACCCTCTCCAAACCCTCTCCCTCTCCTTCCTCCTCTTCCTCCTCCCCCTCCTCCTCGCCCTCCAACGCGACCTGGCAATCCATCTGCGTAACCGTCGAGAACCTGCAACGCAACCTCTTCGTCCTCCCGCGCTCTCGCCGCATGGAAGAGGACGAAGAGACGGGGGAGCTGGTGGAGACGGACGTGGTGCCGACGTTGCCGGATGTGTATGGTGATTTTGATAGGGTGAGGAAGAGGCTGGGTGTTAAGACGTTTAAGGGGAAGTTTGTGAGGAGACGGTATGCGTTTGGGGAGGAGGAGGTGCCCAGGGGGGAGGCGCAGTGGTTGAAGGTTGTGTATCCTTTTGATGGTTAGTTGAACTCTCTCTCTCTCTCTCTCTCGTCTTCTTCACCTCTGAACGAACGAACCTCTGAATGTGTATTGACTAACGTTACGTATGCGTGTATAGAACCGCAAATACCGGCGAACGTCTGCTCCCCCAACTTTGCGCGCATATTCGGTACGGGGACGAGTGCGTTCGAGCTGCTCGTGCTCAAACGAAAAATATTCGGGCCGTGCTGGCTTCAAATCAAGAACCCTGTACTAGACAACAAAGGGGTACGTCTTCCTCTTCCCCCCTCCTCTCCTCTTCCTCTCCTCTCCTCTCCCTCTACTACCTAACATATCGGTTTGTTGGTGGTGGTGGTGTAGGTCTCCTGGTGCAAACTCGAAGCAACAGTGACCGACCCAAAAGACATCAACCCCTTCCCCGAGACGGACGCCAACGCGCCGCGGGAGGTCCCGCCGCTGACGGTTATGAGCCTTAGCGTGCGGACGATCGTGAACCATCAGGCGAACAACCGGGAGGTGGTGTGTGCGACTGCTAGGGTGTGGCGCAATCGTTAGTGTCTTCTCCTTTTCTCTCTCGCATTTCTTTCTGCTCTCCTTCGCATTTCTGCTCTCTCTCCTTCGTCCACGCTGACCATGGAGACCTGACTTTGTAGTGCAGCTGGAAGACCCGACGCCGCCTGAGGCCCTACCGTGCAGCGTGCACACGTTCGTACGACCGTTGGAGAGGTTCCCGCCTGGGTTTGAGGCGAAGGCGAGGGGGAACGGCAAGGGTGTTATCACGCCGCTGCAGAGCGAACGAGCCCTGCTCAACAACCTCTTACGTGCGTTTCTCCTCCTCCTCTTCTCTTATTCTTTAATTTGGTTTACTGAATCTAAATCCATCCCACTATTCCAGTGACGATATACAAAGCGGACCCCGACGTTATCGTCGGCCACGAATTCCTCGGAGTCTCGCTTGATGTTCTATTAAAGCGCATGAGAGATCTCAAAGCGGACCATTGGTCACGTATTGGGAGGTTCAGAAGGTCAAAGTGGCCGAATATTGGACGGCAGGGGACGAATCTCAAGTTTTTGAACGGACGGTTGGTGTGTGATCTGGCTAGTGACAGCGCCAAGGTGAGGCCGTCTCTGCCTCCTTCTGCTATTAATACTCAATACTGATTGCTGGATACGCGTAGGGAATGATCTCGTCGACGACGTGGTCGCTCACCGAGATGTGCAAGACGCACCTGAACAGCGACCGGCAGGACATCGACCCGGACGACACGGCCTCGTACTTTGACGGGAGCGTGAGCCATCCTGACCGGCTGCTGACGTTTGTGAGGCATTGTGAGCTCGACGCGCATTACCAGATGGCGTTGGCGGCGAAGGTGCAGATGTTGCCGTTGACGAGGCAATTGACGAACCTGGCTGGGAACTCGTGGTATGTGCAAGGATCGAGTGTTGAGGTCAAAGTAGTGGTGTGGCTGAACAGTACTGTATCGCAGGAACAAAACGCTCAACGGAGGCCGCGCAGAACGTAACGAGTACATCTTGCTACACGAGTTCCACCGCCTCAAGTACATCTGCCCCGACAAACAATGGGGCAAGAAAGTCGAAGCTTTGGCAAAGGCGGAACTGAACGAGGACGACGGCGAGGGCGGGAAGAAGACGAACACGAAGGGGAAGCGGGACAAGTACAAGGGCGGGCTGGTGTTTGAGCCGAAGCGCGGGCTGTGGGACAAGTTTATCCTCGTCATGGACTTTAACTCGTTGTATCCGAGTATTATACAGGAGTATAATATTGATTTTACGACGGTGGAGCCTGTTGTGCAGGAGGTACGTTGTTTTTGATTGGTGATTCAAGAGGAGGATCGTTCTAACGTGGCTGGGTAGGACGGAGAGGAAGAGAAGATGGCGGAGCCGCCCAGTTCGGATGTGCCTCAAGGTGTACTCCCTCGGCTTATCGCTACTCTTGTCAACCGACGGCGGCAGGTTAAGAGTCTGATGAAAGACCGGAAAGCTACACCGGCGCAGCTATTGCAGGTGAGTTAACGCTAAGCTGGGTCATCTACGTGTACTAAGTTGGTTGTATTCTCCAGTGGGATATCAAGCAAATGGCTCTCAAGCTGACGGCGAACAGTATGTACGGGTGCCTCGGCTTTGAGTATTCTAGGTTTTACGCTCGCCCGCTCGCGGCCCTTACGACGTCGAAGGGACGAGAGATCCTCACCGCTACGAAGGAACTCGCGGAGAGTCTCCAGCTTGACGTAAATTCTCCTCGTCTCCCTTCCGTATGACATCTACTCACCTCAATGCAGGTCGTTTACGGTGATACCGACTCCGTCTTCGTCAACTCCGGCGTCACCGACTTCGAGCAAGCCCTGCGAATCGCCTCGGAGTTCAAGAAAGCCGTCAACGACCGGTACAAGCTTCTGGAGATCGACTTGGACGGCGTCTTCCAGCGCTTGCTGTTGTTGCAGAAGAAGAAGTATGCGGCTATCAAGGTGGAGGATAAGACGAGGACGTCGACGGAAGTGAAGGGGCTGGATATGAAGCGGAGAGAGTATTGTGCGCTCTCGAAGGCGGTGTCACAGTGAGTTTCCTGTGAGTCTCGTGCGGGGTGGGCATTGATATTCTGGTGTAGATATGTGCTGGATCAAATATTGTCTGGAGAGGCTACAGAGACGGTCGTCGAGCGGATACACGAGTATTTGGCCACTATGAGTGAGGACGTTCGCGGCGGTAAGATACCCATGGACGAGTTCATCATCTTCAAGGTAACGTCCTTTGATTCTCTTCAAAGACGCCATCTTCTCACCCGTCTATTTAGCGTCTTGGTAAAAACCCAGAAGACTACCCCGACGCCGCTTCGCAACCACACGTCCAAGTCGCCTTGCGCATGAAAGCCAAGGGCGGGAGCGCACGTACTGGAGACGTCATCCCGTACATCTTCTGTCTCGGTGACGGCGGTGTGAGTGCAAAGAGTGCGCAGGCAGACCGGGCGAAGCATCCCGACGAGATTCGCCGAGCGGGTAGTGGTTTGTCGATCGGTATGTCGTTCATCTACTTTGGGGAATGGCTCGTGGACACTGATATTCACCGTCTGCGTAGACTACGAGTACTACCTGTCCCAACAAATTCTTCCTCCTATCGAACGTCTGTGCGAGCCCATCGAGGGAACGGATCGTGCCCGCCTAGCGGAATGTCTCGGTAAGTGTCTTACGTACCGTTCTCTCCACTACATCCTGCTAAGATTCTCTCCCGTGCACCAGGTCTTGATCCCAACCGGTACCGTACTGCCACGGCTGCAGAGTCGGAAAGCCGGGCGTTCAGCACGCTCGACTCTCTCATCTCAGATGCAGAGCGATACAAGGACTGCGACCACTTCGTCGTCCGATGTCGATCGTGCAAAGGCCAAGTCGAGTTTGCGTTCATCGGGGATCGCGCTGTAAGTGGCTTCGTAGTATCTTGTGTATTCTCAAAAACTCACAGACCGCTTGCAACAGTCCTCGATACTCTCATCGTCAGGCCCCATCTGTCCAGGGTGCCAGTCTGCTATGGCACTTCCGAGCCTCCAGGTACAGCTCGAGTACCAGATTCGCGAGCACATATCAAAGTATTACGAGGGCTGGACGGTGTGCAATGATGCGACGTGTGGGAGTCGGACGAGGATGATGGGCGTGTATGGACGGAGGTGTTTGAGGCCGACGTGTCAGGGGACCGTCACGTTCGAGGTGGGCTTCCTTGCAGGAGACAGCGGCTTCGGGGAGATACTGACCATAAGGTTTATTTAGTACACGGATGCACAGCTGTATGATCAGCTGAGGTTCTACGCCTATTTGTTCGACATCGAGAAAGCGAAGAAGGCTACGAAGGGATCTAACAAAGCTGGTGAGCGAAAGTCTCTTGTTTGTAGTATGTCCGTGCACAGCTAAATCGCCATTCGTTCCCCAGACGAGGTAGAAGCACTCGGCACCCACCAGGCGGAGTTCTTGGCCGCTATGACTGCGGCGGTGAACAAGTATCTCGACCAGAACGCGAGGCGGTGGGTGGACATGAACGCGCTTTTCTCTTTTATGAAGCTGTGAACTTGAAGGCAAAAGGTCGAAGGTTAAAGGGAGATGGGTATTAGTGTATGTGTATGGATAACTGAGATGTTCTGCTGTTCTGTATATATGTGCTATCGTTTCCGCATTGTCATTGTCATCGTCGATATCGTTTTTGATATGAATTGTGCGTCTGTGATTGTGATTATATTGCTCTGTTAGTTGCGCGAGTACGTTACAAGTAGATCTAGCACCGAGGGGTGTACTGTACCACATTACGGTAAGTAATCCGAGAACGGGATCCAATGTGAGCGGGTGAAGTCAAGGTTTAACTACGCCGTGAAGGATCGGGAGGGAGATCTTGGACAGACGTGTACCGACGTTGATAATACAACAGCGGCGTCCGAGTTTCTTCCTTCCCCTCTCTACGTCCACCCATAACATCCTCAACTCTAACAACTTGCCCAATAAACAACTCCGACGCCACGCCCTCGCCCTCCCACTTCTTCCCTTCAACACCCTTACCTCCACCTAACTTTAAACTCTCCAAATCATGCAACGGCCAACTCGCCGCTACGAGTCTGCACGACAACGCCCCCAACACGCCGTCCAAGACAGGCAGGCCTTCTTCCGTGAGGCGGTATGGGACTGAGGCGAACGGGTGGGGGTGGAGGTCGGGCCGGGAGAAGAGGGTGGCGAGGTGGGTTTGGGAGGGGGAGGAGGAGAGGATGTTGATTACTAGGTGGGTTGGGAGGGATTGGAGGGGGTTAAAAGTTTGATTGTTATGTGGGTGAGAGTGAGAGTGGGTGTGCGAGGATGAAGCGGAGGAGGGGGTGGAGGAGAGTAGAGATGATGGTGATGGTGATGATGGTGATGGTGGGGGGTGCGCAGCGTGTTTGAGCGTGGTGGCCATTCGTGAGGGTATGCGCAGCGAGAAGGCAATGAGCGGGTGCGGGTCCATGGCGATAGAGCTGAACGAGGACAGAGTCGCGCCGTGGAACTTCGCGTGCAGATGCTCTTTATCCCCGCTTAGCCCATCTTCTTCAGATGCAGAGGGGGAAGAAGAGGCATGAGCGGGATCCCAGACGGGCATTAGAGAGGTGACGACCGCGACGGGTTGGGCGGTGTTGCGGAGGAGGTTGCGGAGGTCTGCGCGGACGCGTGCGTGGGTGTTATGGTGGTGGTGGTGGGTATTGATATTGTGGTTCGGATGCGCGTGTGCGTGTGCTGCCGATGTGTGTTTGCTTCTGCGGATATGGATGTGAGCGCAGGGTAGGGGGAAGGTGTGAGGACGCGGTTTCATCGCGTTCGAGGTGCTGATACGTGTTTTGGGTGATTGGGATTGGGAGATGGATTGCGGTCGTGTGGTGTATGTATGGGTAGGTCGTTCCGTAAGTACTAAGTAGTGGTGCGAACTTGAACGAAACAAGTGAGTATTAGTGCTGCCCATGCAATAGTGGCAACGCACCTCTATCAGAGCGCAGAAGCGTTGTATATACTATACGTGTCCACTCAACCACAAGCCTGTCTCCCCAAGAGCTGTATAGCCTGAGCGAGCCAAATCGCGTGCTCACTTCAGGTCGCAGGATCCCAAGCCCGGGGCGAGTCGCAATAAGTTCTATGGGGACAGTCTGCAAGCTACAGTAAACAGTAAACAGTCAGTTTCGCGGTAACTGTGTACACACGGATGGAGGCCTAACCTCGACTTATTTAGCAGCAGTGGGTAGAAGTAGTTCGCGTCGAGTGTATGAGCTCGGAGCTCGGATGACGGCTCGGATGGAATGAGGGACAGTTGACGCTTGCCTCTTGCACTCACAACATACACTTCAACTTTACTGAGTGGTGCGAGGCTCTGAAGACTGATCATGACGATCTCAACTGTTTCCAAAACGATTTGTTGACACTCGAGGACGGACTATAGCTACTTTATGCTTCCAGACGTGCATTCAGATGGTAGTTCGGATATGTGTATAGATACAATATTAATATAAAGCAGTTGCGGTAATTACAGTATGTGGTGAAGAATGAAGAATGAAGCATTGTGATTTGGACTAACATTCTCTCCTCCACCCTCCTTCCAATCCTCCCAATCCTCCCAATCCCCCCTCCCTCTTGAGCTTGATCCCGCACCTCCCCGCCCCTCCCAACCAAAGTTCACTCACTCTCACTCTGATCACCCAAAAACGCCATGATGCTCTGCCTCGCGTTTACCTATCATACACCACATCGTAGTCAGCTCACATTCTCTCTTCACCCTCCACCTTTCCGCGCACAGAGTGGAAGAAAGCGTGGGGGAAGGAAGGATGGATGGGACGTACCTTCCTCTTAGATTTCCCCACAACCTCCAACTCCTCCTCACTATCCCCATCCCCTTCCCCTCCTTTCTTGCGGTCGTCGACGTCACTCTCGTTCCCCCCAGAAGTCGCCGCCCCCGCCCCCGATTTGTGATGAGAAGAACGAGAAGAGCGGGTGGAGGAGGTACCGTGGACGACTGCTTTTTCGAATGTTTGTACGTCCTCTGTAGCGTCGTCAGTCATTGGTCACTCCACCAAATTCAAAAAAAGCAAAGAGAGGTGAAAACGGAGAGAGAGGAGAAAAAGAAGACAAAAGAGGATGAAGCGAGAAGAAAAGACTCACCCAACTCCCGCGCCAACTCCCTCCTCTCCCGCACCCTCCTCGCCTTCTCCATACTCAACCGTCCCTCCATGCCCAGCTCCTTCAGTATCCCCTTCAAGTGCTTTATTTGGGCTGATTTATTGTCAGCAGATATGGAGTGCGAGGCGAATTCGCGGGACCAGAGTTTGCGGACTCCGCAGGCTGTTATGAATGACTGGAGGAGGGGGGTTAGTTTTGGTGGATTAGAGGGATAGGAGGAGGGAGGAGGAGAGAGGAGGAGAGAGGAGGGAGACGCACCTTCAACCGCTTAATCTCAACGTCCTCTGGGTCTTCGTCTGCTTCTTTCGCTTTTGACTTCCCCTTCTTGCTCACACCCCCTTTCTCCTTCCCTTTCGTCGTTTTCTACATATCCCCACATCACACCACCACACAAAACCAAGTTTCCATCGTAAGTTTCCATCGTGAGCAGCAAAACAAAAAAGAGGAATCGTATGCGTACCGGTTCTTTCTTCCCCCTTCGTTTCTTAGGCTCCTCGTCGATGAGAACTGACATCTCTGACTCGCTCTTCTCTCCTGCTCCTGCTGCTGCCTCTCCTTCTTCCCTACCTTCCCCGTCTCCTTCTGCTTTACCTTCTCCTCCACCACCTTCTGCTGTCACGCTCTCATCACCAGCCCCTTCTCCTTCCTCCCCATCCCCTTCACCAACCAACTCAGAAGACAGCTTAGACTTTCCCTTTGACTTAGAATGAGGTTTGGCACTCTCCTCGTCGCCGAGCTCGGCGGTAGACACGTCCGCGTCGTGTGCGCTTGTGTTCTTCGGAAGGGGTGGTCTCTTCTGCTGTACTTTCTCCTTTGCCTTCGTCGATACCTTCGGTGATACCGAAGTGGAATCGGGTTTGGAGGGGGATGCATCCTCATCTTCTTCGTCAGAGGAGGGGATGACGGACTAATTATCATGATACGTTATACAGTGAGTTTAATGAATGGAAGAGGGAAGAGTAGGTACGAACCGCAGAGCGAACGACTTTCCCATTCGACTTCTTTCCAGCCGCCTCCTTCACCTTCTTTGCAGTGGCCTTCTTCGTGGTAGATCCACTCGTAGAAGAGGTTCTGGGTTTCTTAGACGGAGGAGTACCCTCGTCCTCTTTCTTAGTGGACTTGCGCTTCGCCGAGGAAAATGCGGCCTTCGGTTTGGGTTTGGGATTGCTCTTAGTTGGTTTAACGTCCTCTTCTGAGGAGGCAGTGGCAGAGTCATCTGCGTCGAGTGCGTCCTACAGCCAAACATATGTTCATTCATGAACGATTGTGGGATTGAGGAAGAGAGTGAGAGAGCATGAGAGGGACATACGATAGCACTCGTAGCAGCCCGCTTAACAACCTCCTTCCACGCGTCCAAAGTCCCCACCTCAAGACCCAATCTCTCCTCCGCCCTGGAGCGTATCATCCGCGGTGTCAGTTCACTGTTCACACCATCCATCCATACATCACATCATCCCATCAGCACTTCTCAAGTCGACATAATTGAATTACGCACTCGATAGACCCATCTCTGTGTGCATCGTTGACGATGTCTGTGACGGCTTGCTCAATTTGGGCGCTGTCCACGTCTGCCATCTTCGCATTGGCTGGGAGAAGGAGGCTGAGGGAGGGACGTGTGACGCGATGTAGTAAGGGAGAGCGTGTGACTGCTGCACGTGAGTGTACCCACGCTGCAAGTGACGCGTGACGAGACGCGTCTCTCCTGTCACCCTCACCTCCCCTCCTTCACCTCATCTCCCTCTCCATCCACTTCTTATTGCTCTCTCGCAAGTAATCAGGAACATTTGAATAGGACAGGAAGATGACAGCACTATCCCTCGCAGCCCCCAAAACCGGCACGATCCCTCCCTGCTCACCCCACCTGATGCCATTCCACATCGCATACACAGGTCCTGCGCCCGTCTCTACCTACTTCCGTCTCACCCATCCCAAGCACACCTCGCCACCAGTACTAGTGGAAGGGAGCAGTAAACCTCACGTCGCGTCGGATTCGCAGACGACCCTGGTCGCCGCGGAGTCCCAGCAGACACTCGCGAACGACGTTGATATGCTCACTCTCTCCGACCCTTCCTCCTCTACCGCCAATGTACACGATTTGAGCGGGGCGCAAGGGGATGGGAAGCACTTGACGGCGGCGTTCCGAGGACGGACTGTCCGCGGCCTTAGTGTCGCTTTGCCGGAGGGGTACACCGGCCTCGTTTTTGCTTCTCCTTCTTCCACTACCTCTTCCACTTCCGCCTCCAATGTTCAGTCGAGTAGGAGGAACTCAAAGTATCTCGAGAAAGAGGAAGATGGAGAGGGAGAGGGAGAGCAGGAGGAGAGACCGACGAAGAAGTTAGAGCCCACAGGCCGGTTTGATTCGTTCACGCTTTGGAACGCGGACATACCCGTCGACGAGAACCGCGATGAGTACCTGCGCTCGTTGACCGAATGGACGAGGCTTGCTGCTGTGGTGAGTCTTTGCTTCTCTTGCATCCTTCTCTTGTCCCTACCTTTCCCACTTGAAATTCCTTGCTACTATCGTCTGGAAAGCAATGACACGAGCCACAACCCTCTCAGCCACCTACTGCCTAAAGCTAACGCCACCTCATTACCCTGTAGATAAATCAATACGAAGAAGACGAATGATCATGCCGCTTTCTGGTATGGTATGGTGTATGATGTATGATATCCTGGGACTGTGTGTGTATTATGATGACATTCAAGTAGTACGTCTGTGCTGTGCGGACACGATATTTTCAGCCGCAAAGGTCGAACGTTGGATGTGTGTACTCTAGATCTGCCTGAGCTCAGGGCGACTCAGGCTAGTGTTCCTGTAAGTACGTCCCCTCCCTCGAGCTGCCTGTCGTATACTAACCATGCCTCCCTCTAACCCAGTGCAGAACATTAGGCAAGCTTTCCACGTTCGTCGTGCAAGTCTATTTGCTCGAAGCTTGAGTTCGGGTAGAGCTCACAAACGCAATATTAATGTCGCACTCTATTCCATTCAACCAGTCCGACTCACGACTCACGGATTCGAACCTCGGATAACCGTGCATCTGTTTGCTCTGCACCTTCATCCTAACTCTGGGGTAACAGATGGCTCGGGTCTTGGCCATGTCCATGTACACTATTTACTTACCTGCAGCTTCAGCCTCACGTCACTACCCGGCGGCTGGTCAAGCTCTCACTACGTCAATTTATAATATCTCTTCTGCGGGTGTGTACTTACCTGACATATGTAAACAGGTTATGATGAACAGCACCATTCTCACCTCGACGATACTGCAAGAGTATCGAGAGTCGCTGTATACGAGTATGATGTACCCGTCAACTGCATGTGGCGGTATCTGCGGTCAAGGACCTCAGCCACGGGTTTTCGATTCATCGCTTCGAGGTTCAATATACAGCCTCCAATGGGTGACTGCAGGATCCGAAGTAAGTCCTACCTCTGGTTCTGCAACTGAGCGGAACATATACATCATGAAGAACATTGAAAAGTGAGTAGTGAGTAGAAGTCTTTGAAGTCCCGTTTAAATTTAGTCGTATAACACCCAGGCTCGTTCAGTAGGCGAGTTCCGTTCAATCTTTACTCTAAGCCCGACTCCTAATCAGCAGTACTTAGTATTAGCGTGTCCAGTTCAATAGCCATCGCACTCTCTACTCTAAACCCGACCCCAATCACTAGTACTTAGTATCAGCGTGTCCAGTTCAATACTCATCGTACCCTCGAAGTTCAAAGTTCAAAGTCCATGCTCCTAGGCCTCCAGCCACACTCCTTCTGACAGTACTCAACGATTCAGTGGATATTGATAACGACAGCCCCTGGATCATGCATGGGGTGAGTCCGGTGCTGATGCCAATGTTAGTGTGTGCAGGATACTCTCCTGCTGTCACGGTATAAGTATCATGATCAGGATCCCAGTCAAGTAATCTGCTGTACCGTACGCGGATATATATACGTACAGGCTGAAAGGGCCGACGGACGTGTCTATTTACAGTAGTACCGTAAGTACACTGAAGTGGGCTCCCCCTTTACATGGTAGTACTGTAGCTCTCGACTCCTCTCCACAACGCTGTAACAACTCGTTCAGATTCCGTGGCGGGACGCTCACACATAGACCGTCACCGCTATTGCGCCGCCTCACCTGCGCACAGCTTTTCATGTTGACAACACAGCTCTCGACTCCTATACTTATGTCGGTTCTTCACGGCGGAGGTTACTGAAACAAGCAGACAATGCCAACTCGCCATCCCGGGCGCATCACCTGTCACCCATATTCGGGACCGTCAGCCAATCACAGCAACCAACTTTAGCCGCCGCTATTCTTAGCGTCGGCGTCGTCTCCCCGTCGTCTCTTCCCTCTTCCTCGCCTCTTTCCTTGCTTCCTTCCTCCTAACTCGCCTCGTCTCGCTTATAACCTCGACTCTCAAATCCTTCGGGATCCCCGTTCGACTTGAGACTCGAACCCCTCGTTCTTTTGAACCGTCGCTCCTTTGCGGATTTAGGTGCGTGTCGTGTTGTCTTTGCGTCGTGGGTTGTAGCGACGAAGCTGACCTTAGTTGTGTAGCTGAAATCTATATACCACCTTCTTCTTCTTA
Source organism: Irpex sp. M6601 (assembly GCA_037039805.1). Classification (NCBI taxonomy): domain Eukaryota; kingdom Fungi; phylum Basidiomycota; class Agaricomycetes; order Polyporales; family Irpicaceae; genus Irpex; species Irpex sp. M6601. The sequence continues at coordinate 23 of JAXQGN010000574.1, read as the reverse complement.
CACCCTCATACCCTCCAACCCTC
>JAXQGN010000573.1:0-18164 GCA_037039805.1 Irpex sp. M6601 | reverse complement strand
TCATTGACGCTCTAATACTGACGCACTGCGTCAGTATGCGTCAGTGCGTCGACGCGTGCGTCAATTCCTCTGTGCCCGTATGCTGGTGGTGCCCTCCTCGCGGGACAGATGTAGACACAGCCCGGTATCGAAAGGGTCCTGCTGATCCGTTAAAACATGAGACAACCCGTGTAGGGAGTATTTGTACACTCTCAGCTCGCGCGAAATGACAGATTCGGCCTCCCACTCAGGACCGTGGTCAGCGTCATGGTCTTCGATATTGAATGAATCAGTAAATTCACCAACACGGATACGTTACTTCAAGCTTACCGGTGGCAATGACAGCGATATAGCCATTGTGTAAAGAGGTGGGATAGAGACCATACAAGTCCGTGTGCGATGCTTCTGACAGATTGGAATTCTCCGGGCGGAGACAGGATACAATCTCTGCTCCGGTAGCTATATCATAGATTGCCAGGTCACCGTATTTTCGTATAACGAGCAGTCGCTCGCCTCTCGGAAGCAGGGCTACGTCGATACGTTCAGAGGGTCCGAATTCGATCGGCGTTGTTACTTTCTTATGCGGCAGCTTGGGGGAGCGGAAGGCACGATCTACCCGGAGGATGCGAGCTGCCTCATCACGTAGTTCTGAAGCTGACATTTTCTCCACATCTTCGCGTGAACAATCGGAGTGCTTGACGGCCATGAGGTCGATCAGCGCGGAAAGCCAGACAGCTCGATTGTTCACGATGGGTCGAAATCCTTTGCATACCTAAGCGATTTTGTGAGCGGGAAGGGATGCTGTTTATGATCAACGGTCATTTGGCTCTAGTACATACTGCTTGTAGCCTGCATAAGGACTTGAGGGATAGGTTGCGGCATATCTCTAGCCAGACGTCGACAGGAATGTCCTGGATGATTGCCATTGTGCCCGGGCCCAGTATATCGTTATGATTCTAATGAATAAAGTAAGAGGGAGGGGTATGAGATTTACTGGTGCCTTGGGCACATAGTAGTGGACCGTATTCGTACTTAATGAATACCCTGTGCCAGTGAGAACCTGAATCCTTGGTACAAAAACGAAACACTAGGCGCTGGTAGTAAGTTCAAGTTATAAGTCGAATCGCACCATACGCCTGTAGCATCATTCAACCTTACAAGCAATCAGCTGGGCGAGTATACCTGTGGAATGAACCACCATCTGGACGAGTTTCAATACATTTTCTCAAAGGGACTCCAACTTGTAAGTTGCTTACTGGGGTTGCCCGGTTTCTTGCTCTCAGAGCAAGTTCGTTTCCGCTGAGTCTGCTACGCGTCTACGTTGTCCGGCTAAGCCTTTTCGGGAGCCCTTTTTCACACGATTGTTTTCTTCGTCGGTTTAGCGTTGCGAGTTCGATTCCTCCACGACTCACTTTTCCTAAGACCTGGCTCTGGCTTCTATGTACCGTATACTCCAATATGGGTCGCTTTACTGAGAGCAAGAACCCTGCTGCCAGCCCGCGGCAGCGCTTTCGAGTGTTCAAGTTCGAAGGTTACTCTGAGCGTCACATAGTCTGAAGATCAAACCGTTGTGATCAGAAAGTGAAACGATCCTGATGGCTTGGCTACAGACGAACTACAAACCGAACTCGGTCTACAACTTCTACAGCCGGCGCCGAAGCCTCCTACTCTTGTACCACCACTGACATGCAGCCTCACACTGACATTAACGTCCACTTTAGTAAGCAAATTTCAACGATGTCTTAAGTCAGTGGCTTAATACGTACGGACAATCCGTCTTAGTCAGTGCTTAGTTTCAAAAACCACGTATTAGTGCCTACTACTACGGCAGTGCTACGGTAGAAGTATCAAGGTCAAGCAACCTTACTTCGAAGTAACGTACAAACCTAGAACGTCGAGTTGTGCTGTGAGTGAACGCAAATCTGTGCTCTTCAGGCGCAAAGATGATGGGCTATTCTCGCTTGAGAAACCCTGTCTACTCGCGAGCGTGATCTGGTTTTGGAATATGTTATGTGCTGTGATAACCTCATAGCCGGTACTCAGTAGTCAGTTTACTGACGTTTTTGCTAGCATATAATCATACTAGACGAGGTAAAGTAAACTGCCGCAGCTTTTATCTCATCTTGTACTGATTTTCTTGTCTTCAGATGCCCAAGCCTGCGCATGTCACGGTGACGACAAATTCTCGGCCGGTATCAAGCCATCAACCTATGGGTAGATCATGGGGCACGCTAGTGATACCCAGAGATATATGGCTTCACGTGTGCCTCTATCTGTCAGTTGAAGCTTTATATATGCTGCGTGCGGTACGTATCCTTTTACTACATTCAATGGTCCACACTCAGCAATATTAAACTGGATTTTAGACCTGCCGGGAGATGTGTGAGACAATAGACACGCATACAGTCTGGCTGTCGGTCTTGGAGGACCTACTAGAGATCAAGCCATCCGCGTACTCCAAACAGGACATTCGAGAGATGTCTGCCATTGAGTTACGCAAGGCTTCCCTTCGGATTGTACTCGTCGACCGCGCCTATTCATCGCCGTCGCTACCTCATCGCGCACTCGCGTTGTTCACGGCCGAGGAAATAAAGAGCTGCGTGCAGACGCTTCTGTTTCCCGGGGGCAAGCGTTTACTCCTTCTGCACGACAACGGCTCCTTCAGAATCCACAATATCGATGAGAGGAAGACAGTACACCGTGTTCCTCCCCCCAGACCTAATCGCCGGGAATCATCCAGTACAGCCATGTTGTTTCCGGAGTCGATACACACAGGCTATATCGTTGTGCGATCGTCGTGTAAGTAGCCCTCTCGCTTCGTAACCTCCTCTGTCAATACTGAGGCCTCCAAACGATACTACAGACCGTCCTGACGCAGAATTAGCCAATGAACCAGATGCAGAGAGGGAAATATGGGTTATATACAGATACACTGCTGACGACGTTAAGCTTTTATTCACAGAAAGAACCCTTAGTCCCGCTATTTCGCTAGGGTATACCTTTTATCATCAAGAAGGCCTATTCCAACTAGCACAGATCCATCTACGGGATGCGGGAGATTACGAACTGTCTCTACGGAGCTTTGTTGACGGTGGGAGTGACAAACGAGACGTCATAAAGCTTCGTACTGAGGATGAGCAATCCGATGTAAGCCTAGCGCAATCAATTGATTACGTTTTCAATAACTGATTATTGTCTTGAAATATAGCCCGACGCCCTACATCTGCCCCGGTCGTGGCAACTTATATCTCCTCGATACTTGCTTACCAAAGGGCTGGACCAGGTTATGCTGTTTGACGTTTCTCGTTCTTCCACATGCGACTCTGTTTCGGCAAGCGACTCAACTCTCCGTCCTATCTGGAGGAGCCCTGTCCAAATTCGCTCGCTTTTCATGGCAGCTCATTCCGTGTCCTACCACATCAGCGGTCAACGCCATTTCGCTCGTGTGACCTTCTGGGCCGAGTCCTCAACAGTTTATTTCATGGACATCCCTGTGATGGAGGACCTCGCGGTCGACCAGGAGATTCCCTTGTCATCTCTCAAGCTTCCAGTAACGGAAAGGACAGGACTGATGCATCAGATATACTGTGGAATAAATCATGGACTCATTCGATTACCGCTCTTTTCTGGCAACGCTCGAAAGACTACCGATCAAGAAACCCTGTGGGCGTACACTCTGATACGTACAACACGCGAAGACAGTGAAAGTTGCGAGAACGCAGGCTGCTTACGTCTCGGTCTAGTGGATCCATCGCCGGTTCGCTTGGGGCGCATCTGGCAACCCTCGAACAAAGCACTCAAAGATTTTAGGAAGACGAGCTTTGAAATCTGCGTCGACGACATCTCCGGAAGGTTCATTCAATTCGATTACGAAACGTTCGTCCACTCTAGTATTCCTCTCACAGGACAGCCCTCGCACATCATACTCTATACCCTCGACAACATAGCATAATCTTTCGGTAATTTTTCTCTTTTCATACATGTCGCCCGTAACTCCGTAATCAGAGAAGACTGTTTGGACTCTGCAATGGGTAACAGTAGCAAATTCGAGTCGCGACGGGACTCGCGAGCATGTAGAATATGAGCATGTCGCCTGGAGATACGTGTATACCCCAACGACCGTCTGTGTCGACCATTTCCGGAGTTTTGACGTTTTGCCTCCACATATCGAGACGTGTTTCTGTTACAGTATCTACGGTCCTGCCACTTGGTCCGATATTCGCCAACTTCATGTAATTCAAGGCACGTGCACAGGAGACAACGACGTTCATGAAGGGTTTCAAATAACATTGTGAATACGCCGAGAATCCAATTAGACCTCGTTAATAGGCGCATTGTAATCCACGTTTAACCATGCACGACCGCTACGAAGGTTCGACAACATGAATTGATTGCAAGCAGCAAGGATGCAGAGTTCGTATTGTCCGTGCGTTCTAGATACAAGCATATCCGATGATTTACTCCGCCTTCGACTCCGCGGGGGCGTTTCCACTCTACCAAAGGACGAGCACGTCAATTCATCGTACGCAATAGATACAATGATTCTTCTCACCTTCGCCTGCTGACGAGCATCGCCGATGTTGGAGGGGACAGAGTCGTCCTTGGACTGCAAGGTGCCGGTCTTTTCGGGGGCAGCAGACTTGGCAGCATCTTGCTCGTGTCCGCTCTCGGGCGCCTCGGCCTTTTCAGAGATGGCCTTGTCGCCCTCTCCTTGCTCGGAGGAAGGAGCGGGAGCGTCAGTCTTCTCGCCAGCTTCGGCCGCGTAGGCGTCCTTGGGCGAGTCGTCCTCCTAGAAAGGATTAAGCTACACGTTAAAAAGGGATACCAAATAATACGCACAACTCCCTTGTTGATCGAGTCGGCTACTTCCTTGTTAGAAGCAGGAGTGCCCTCGTCGTCGGTAATCACAGAAGCCTCAGGTGCGGGCTCAACCTGAAGTTTAAACGTCATAACCGATGTGATTGGGACGAATGCTGGCACGCGACTCACTGGAGCGTGCTCCTGAGGGGGTGGGGTGGCAGGAACTGGGGCAGCATCGGGGTTGGAGGCCTTCTCCTTGGGCAAAGAAGCCTGCTGCGCATGGTGGGCCTGCTTCGATGCAGAGGGAGAGAGGAGGTAGAGGGCCTGGTGAAAGTATACCATCAATTAATTAGTGAGAAATGAGGCAATTAGCAATAGACGGAGAGACACGTACCGCAGGTCCAAAGACGAGAGCAGAGCCGATCTACAGTGTTAATAAAACATTAATAACTTGTCATGGTTATCAGCCATTGCCTGTACTTACGGCCCAAGCTCTGTCACTGCCCTGCGATTCATGGGTGGTGCTGCTCATCGCTCGACGGGGTGCGTTGCGGCCACCGACACGTGCGGCGGGGGTAGCGAAGCGAGCAAATGCATTGCGCGACAATCTGAAGGCCATGGTTGTTGGATGCAGCGAGCAGAGGGGAGAAGACGACTTGGAGGTTGATTCGAACGGTGGCAGGAACACCGTTAGGAGCGCCGGGCTCACGGAATGAACCGGTGGAAATGACGTAGAATAATGTGATCGGTCCGTTTAGCGCTCATTGGTATAATCTCAAGTAAATGCTGTAGAAAATGTTCCTGGCCTTCCTGGCCTTTCTACTCGCGTTTTCGGGCTCTTTAGGGCAAAAGGAACATGGAAGATGCAAAGATAAAACACTAGCCCACCGCGGGGGTCGAACCCGCAGCCTTCAGATCACGTGACATCCCGAAACGTCCAAATCAGGAAAGATTTCAGACGAAACCCGCCTTCGTAAAAGTCTGACGCTCTATCCGATTGAGCTAGGCGGGCATGTATGAACAATATCTTTTTAGCAATATGATACCAATTGGGGTGTCTGCTTGAAAAGTCAGGGGCAGCTTTCATAGTCACCTTCATTCACTCGACATGTCCCAATAAGCCAGACCACGATCAAATCGTTGACAAAACAGTCGCCATTATCTATGTGAATATGAAAAACGAGAGCGTACGATAGATGATATATGATAGACTGGTAGTATAATACACATGCATGTAGAGAATACTGAAGTAACTCAATCAAACGATGACGAGCACAACAAACAAGACAAAATCGACATCACTCTATGATCATGATGACGGAGTTACACGATCCCGATTGAGCCTCACAGGCCCAGGTTTCGGCGCAGCACCCTCAGGTTTCAACCGCTTAGCCAGCGTATTGTCACCATCAGCACCGTCTCCCTCCTCTCTCGACCGCTTGGCCGCAGCGCCGGCGATTGAGAGCCCTGCTGGGGCAGCCTCTGTACTGGTGGACGCCGTTGGCGATGCGATAGCAGGGGAAGAAGCGGGCGCGGCACCACGTATTGACATGCCTCCGCGTCCTCTTATGGGTACGCCTCTTCCACGACCGGCAGCGGCCACAGGGTGGCCTGGTTGGCCTGGTCTAGGGGGGAGAGCAGAGGCGCCGGATGGGCGGGGGCCAGCAGGAGTAGGTTTGGCGGCGGCAGCAGCAGCTGCTGCAGCAGGGGGTCGGGGGAGACCAGGCTTGGCAACGGCAGTAGTCGGTGTGGGTGGTTTAGCAGCAGCGCCAGCAGCGGTAGATGGCCCAGCGGCTGGTTGGGCAGGCAAGAACCCAGCTTTCCTCGCTTCTTGCAACTGCGCTTCTAGTTCTTTGACCCTACTCTGCGACCTCACCAGCTGAGCGTCCTTGATCTTTGACTTTGTGCTCGCCTCCATGCGACCACTCTCTACGGCTGCAGCGATCTCTTCTGCGTGCTTCGCTTTGAGCTCGGCTTCTTTGGCGGCCAAGGCTTCTTCAATGGCCTTCTGGTCTGGAACGACACCGTCCTCCGTCTTGACAGACGAGGCAGCCGCAGTTGCAGCTTCGACAGCCTTCTTGAGCTCTTCCTGATGTTGCTTGTTGAGCCGTTCTTCAAGAGCCTTGAGTTCTTCGGCACGCTTAGCGGCATCGTCAGGCTGTGTAGAGGAGGTGCTCTGTAGCTCTGCTCGCAGCTTATTGAGAGCGGCTTCCGACTCTGCCTTGAGACGTTCAGCGTCCGCTGCACGCGCTTGCTCTGCCTCCTTCAGCTGTGCTTGAAGTTGTGACTGAAGAGGACATCAGCATAATTGCGACATTGCACGCATTCCAAAACTTACGATGGATTGACGCAGTGCATTAGTGTCAGCCGCGATCTTCTGCGCGCGTTCAGTAGCAATCTGTGCAAGGGGTGAGCAATACCACAGCAGAGAATCTCGGTGAAGACGAACCTTCGCACGCTGGAGAGCTTCATCTCGGGCCTTAGCCAAAGCAGCCTTCTCACTCTCCCAGGCCTCCTGGGAATCTTCTGGAGAAGTTGCACCGGCGACCCACGTAGTCTTCTCTGCTTCGAGGGTATCTTTCTCTTGCCGAACTTGAGCCTGCAAAATGTCAATGAATACGGAGGCGAGCAAGTGCGAGGAAACAACTTACCAACTCGGCCTTCAACTCCTCGGTCTCAGCAGACTGTGTTTCAGCAGGAGGAGCAGCAGCCAGTTCTTGCAATCGCCTCTCAAGATCGGCTTTCTCGGCACGAAGAGCCTCAAGCTCGCGAGACAGCTCTTGCTCCTTCGCGGAAGTGTCGAGGGCGGCAGTCTCTTGAGCTTTCGTCGTCAACTCATCACGCTCAGTGGTCAATGCGACGATCTGAGCCTGGAGATCTGCAATCGTAGCATTGAACTGAGTCTTTTCCGCATCATGAGCAGCAAATCTCCTCTTCGCCACTTCGTTGTTCCTCTTGTTCAAGTCTCGGAGTTGTTGTACGCTTGCCTCGAGTTGTGTGATCTATAGACGATTAGGACTAAAGTGCGAGTGGAGACGGTGAGGATACACACCTTGTTAGCATCCGTGGACCGTATGCTATCCTTCTGAGCTTCGAGTTCTGCCTTGGCCGCAGTAAGCTGCTCGATCTGGTCCTTGAGGGCTTGGACTTCCGCAGGGTCAATACGGTCGTACTGTAACAGGTTATAATAAGCTATTTGCGCTTAATTTTATGTCGCCTCGAGCATACCTTCGTTAACAGCTGCTTGTTGCGATCCTGCCATCCGCGGCATTCCTGCTCGAGCTTAATAACCTGCTCGTTGCGTGCGTCAAGCTCTGCCCGTGCAACCCTCAACTGTTCACGAGTAGGCTCCAGCTCAGACTGCAGTTGCTGCAGCTGGGTCTCAAGAGCCCTCGCACGTTTGGTCTGCGCCTCGCAATCCGACCTAAGTGTCGCATTGCTCTCACGAAGCAAGGTGAGCTGGTTGATACGTTCCATGAGCTCGGTGTGCTGCGCTTCTGAAGCAGCTGCCTCTACAGCCCGCTCACGCTCCTATACAACGGTGAGTATATATAGCGAAACCTGGTGCTATAATCACTTACCTCGGTCAACGTCTTCCTCGTCTCTTCCAAACTGTGAGTGAGATGCTCGATCTGAGTCTTGAAGCGAGTGTTCTCCTGCTTGCTAAGTTCGAGCTGCAGGTCCACAATATCCTTCTCCTTGCGCAGATAAGCAACGACAGAGCGAAGTTCCGAAAGCTTGGTGTCTGCATCCTCAATGTTTTCAGCCTCACCGGAGACGGCAGTAGAAGTCTCCGCAGCAGAGCGAATACGGGCTGCCTGTGAACTGACAGTCTCGAGGTGTTGATGAAGGATCGAGTTCTGGGATGCGAGGTCCTTGCACCTAACGCGCATAGTTAGTTTCACTGTACAGTGCACAATCTCAGTGCATACCTGGTGTTCAGATCGTTGATTTCCTTGTCAAGCGCCTCCTTCTGCTGCTTCCAGCTGTTCTCAGAAGTGATAAGCTTAGCACGAGCAGTTTCAGCAGCCGCAAGGTTATCCCTGGCAGCAGCCTGAGCCGAAGAAATTTGGGACCGCAGACCATCAATGGTCTTGATAGCATCGGCGTGAGACAAAAGCTCGCGGTTGTATCGCTCCTCTGCCGCCTTCGCCCTCTCTTCAAGCTCCCTGATCTCGTTCTCGCGGGAGGCACGGTCGCTTTCAGAACTTCGCTCAGACGTAGTGATGTCGATGATGGTTTCCTCGAGCGTCTTCTTGTCCTGTGCCCACGCAGCCCGCTCGTTAGCCAAAGTCTCCTTAAGCTCGGAGTGCTTCTGGTTGAGCTGAGCGAGTTCTTGCTGCGTCGATTCAAGCTGCGAACGAAGTGCGTTGTATTCACTCTGGCGGACAAAACGGTGAGTATAGTCGACCGCGAGAATTGGACGGCTTTACCTCATGCTTGGCAATCTGGGCCTCACTGGACGCAACATACTCGTCGTGAGTAGAGTTCAAAGCTGCAAGAGCTGCCTCGTTCGCCTGGCTGATCTCCTGGAACTGCTGTACGTGGCTCCTAGCTGCCGCGAGATCGACCTCAGCAACCTTTAGAGCAGACCTACAAATTATCATAAATAACACGGACACAGTCTTAGGTAAGTAGACTGACCGCAGTTCAGCGACCTCGGCTTCAAGCTGCTGCTCGTGAGTGAGATCTTCGTCCATCCTCTGCGTAGTTCCCTGGGCTCCAGTCGCACGACGCTCGTAGACAGCGAGCTTCTCCTCATTGCCCTGGAGTTGACGGGTGAGCTGCTCCACCTTCTCATCGAGATGCTTCTTGTTGGTTTCTGCAACAGCAAGAGCTTCGCGGGTCTTGGCATACTCCTCGTTCTATAGAAAAGTATAAGCAAATGTCATCAGATTCATCGACATCAATGCATACCGTCTTGTCAATACGAGTACGCAACTCCTTCAGTTCGAGGTCCTTCGACAGAGCAGAATGACGTGCGGACTCTCGTTCCTCGTTGAGCTGAGTACGAAGTTCCTGACTAAACGCCAACAGTCAGAACACGCTCAAAGTCGAAACATTAACATCCGGAAGACCTACGTCTGATTCTCCAACATGGCGATCTGACTCTCGAGTCGACGTCTGTCGTTCTCGCCAGACTGCTCCATATCGTGATGCATCCTCTGCACGTTGGTGATGAGGTCCGACAGCTGAGAGCGTTCAACCGACAAAGTCTTGTTCTCCTCCACGAGACGAGCTTGAACAGCCTGCAAACGCGTGAGTATGCGTTCAAGGAATACATGACCGTGAACACTGCACTTACCTCCCAGATCTTCTTCTCAGCACGGAGGTTAGCAGTCTCGTTGCGCAACTGATCGTTCTGACTCGTCGCCATCAAGAGATCCTCGGATACGCGGTTGAGCTGGATGTCGATACGCGTGTTCTGATCGTGCAGCTCCTGGTTCCGTCGTTGCAAGTTCTCGAGATCGCGACTCTGCATGTTGTTCATATCCTGAAGCATCCGCTGGCGTTCTACCACAAAAATAAAACACTTAGCCGACATCGAGAAACGCATACTCGACCATCCACTCACCCGTGAGATGTTCAACCTTAGCATTCGCCTTCGCAAGCTGAATAGTCGCCTGAGAAGCCTCATGCCGCATAGCGATCAAATCCTCCCTCAGCCTACTAGAATCAACCCCCATCTCCGTCTTATACGTCTCGAACTGCGCCTGAATCTCCGCAAGCTCCTTCGCAGTATCAGTCTCCAACGCCATCTCCTCGTCCTGGCTATCAACGCCGTTCGGCCGCGAAGCACCACTCGAACGACGTTCTCGCGCCAACATGCTCTTGAGGGCATCACGCTCCTTGGCGTACGCCTGGATAGTCAGCTCGCTGCTCTTCTTGTGGTTCTCTAGCTGATCCTGGAGTTCCTTGACGGCGGAGTAAGCCTCCTGGAGGGCGACTTGCTGTTCCGCTTCGAGCTGCTCGCGGTAATCCTTCTCCTCGTCCTCCATCTTCTTACCGAGCTCCCGGACGATCTTGAGCAGACGCTGGTTCTGTTGTTGGAGTTCGGGTAACGAGCGGAAGAGGACGAGGCTGTTGGTGATGACGGCATCGATGTTATCAGGCGGCACTGTGTTAGGGTCGGCTTCCAGTTCCTCGTCAGAGGGGATGGCGGGGTCTTGCTGACGGCCGAGCTCCTTTAGAAGTCCTTGTACTTGACGAGCGAGGTCGTCGAGCTGTCGGGTGAGCAACTCGTTTTCACGAGTGCTCTTAGCGAGTTTCTGACCGTTCTGCTCGGCGGCGGCGGCATGGGAGTCGCGTTCGGCGATAGCTTGCGCTAGCTGATTGGCAAGGAGTGTCGCTTCGGATTGCATGCGCTCGTATTCCTGACGTTGCTGGGCGAGAATGGGTGCCTGCGTATCATGCGTTGTTAGAGCTTGACAACAGTTGGACAGCCGCGAATACTTACGCGTTCCTCGATCTGAGCCAGAACCTGAGACAACGTACGGTCCATGTGATCGCACTCGGCAGTCTTCCGGGTAAGTTCCTCTTGCAGCTTGACATAGTCAGAGTAGACCTCCGTGAACGTCTTACCACCGCGTTGAGCACGACTAGCCATAGCGACAGTGGGGCTAAGGCCGAGCATGCCTTGAGTGAGGAAGTCAGGAGTACCATTGACCGACGGCGTCCCGAATCCGCGAGCCGGCGTCGAAGGCATACTCGCACTAGGACCAACAGGAATGGGGAACTCTCCTCTGTCCAAGCGGTCCAGGACCTTGCGCAGTTCCGTGACGGTGTTCTCAGCCTCCTCCGCGCGTGCTCTCTGAGTCTCGATCTCGTCCTTCAGAGCAGCTTCACGCCTCTCAGCACGCTCACCGACTCCAGCCCACTCCTTCTCAATGTTCTCCACAATAGCCTTTGCCTGTGCCTCACGATCTTCCATCATCTCCACCAGTCGCTTCAGACCAGCAGCCTCACTAGAGTACGTTGCCTCCTGTTCGGCGAGTTGGCCGGTCAAGTCTTGAATGCGGGTGAGTGCCTGGGTGAGTTGGTGTGATTGAGAGTTGTACGATGACTGAAGTGCCTTGTGGGAGCTTTCCAGTGCCGAGAACCGTTGGTCCAGTGAGTCGTGGTCAGCCTGTAGTTTCGCCAACTCTGCATGCTTTGCGCGTCTGTAGTTGGCAAACTCGTCGGTCTTGGCAGCCAATTCTGACGAAGCTCGCTGTGCTTCCGTTTGTGCGAGGTTCAATTGTTGTGATAGCGACTCCACCTTGAACTATAAAGATTATAGAGCTGTTAGCCGCGACTTCGACGGGAGCGCGCAACACGAACCTTGTTTGCAGTTTCGTTTGAACGCAGTTCCCGAACCTGACTCTCCAGCGACTGATGCTCCTGACGAGCCTGCTTGAGGTTACTCCGTAGCGTATGAATCTCCTCTATATACAGATGAGGTCAAACAAGTTGAATAGCACACGGTACACGTACCTTCGCGCTGGGTGGCATCCTCCTTCAACCTGCTAATGACACCAATCAAGTCTCTTTTCTCTCGCTCCGTATCCTCCACGCGTTGCTTTAGAACTTCTACCTCATGTGATGATACAGAGCTCGAGTTCGAGATAGATGACAGTTGAGCTTGCAGACTGTTCCGTGACGCGACTATAGCACACTCAGAGACCACGCAGCCACACGACTATTGCGAAACATACCAATCTCTTCCTTCTCGTGTAGAACCTTGTTCAACTCGCTCCGCAAGCTCTCAGACACGCTCTCGACCTCTTTCGACGCGGTCTCTCGATCCTGTAACGCCTGGTCAAGCTCGACCTCCTTCCTCTGCACCTCCGCTTTTGTCTCCTCCAGCTCTTTCTGGTTCGCGTCCACCGCAGACGCCTGCGCAACCACCAATCTGTACAACGACAAAATCGTCTCAGGAGTGGGCGAGTCGAGCTGAGTTTCCGGCAACAAATCCGCGAGCAAGTCAAAGTCGAGGTCTTCTGGGATAGCCACCGTCCATTGGGCCGGTGTCTGCGACTGAGGTGGCACAGGCGAGGGTTCTCGCGTGTTGGCCTCGGTGGCAGCAGCAGCGGCACCCCGCTTGCTCTGCCTCCGTGTTTTCATCATGTTTGAAGGGTGGACCAGGACGAACCTGGTTGTAGGAGTTCAGGAAACCGCTTTACACGCCCCTTGGCCACAACCCGCTCAAGTGTTTGGCTGTGTTTGGCAAAGGCTTTGGAATCTAACAAGGCCAAATAAAGCGTCCTTGTTAGGGTCGGAGTGTCAAATAATCTCCCGTATATGGGAGGCTTCCCTGCTGATGTTGTGGCGGAGTTTGGTTTAGAAATCAACAACTTAGCATTGATGTGATTACCGCAAATAGCATCAATATAAAGTCCCTCTGCGTCGCGACGAGCTTCAGCAACAGCCAACTCACCTTTTCTCCCTTCGCGAGTGTCGCGTGCTCAGCTCAACTAACAGAGGCACTATATCTGCCTTGAAGTAAGGCTACAAATTCCAGTACTTGTGGCGTTCACGATTACAAGGACTACCACCAAGTTACTGTCCTTTCTGACACCATGTCGTTCTTTAATTCCATCGGGTGAGTAACACGAATAATTCCCTCCTTCAACGACAAGAACACTGAACAAGCCTCTAGGCGGTCAATGACGCGTGCACCACGCCCACCAAGAAGATCGACGACACCCACATCCGCCACGTTCCCCTCCAACTCAACCGAGTCGCTACCCTCTCCCACCGGAACATCGCCCTCTACTCCCAAACCGCTGTACCTATGCAGTCCCTTCGTAGAAGCCGCACTCGTCAAGGGAAACTTCAAGACTATTGTCATGCAGCCGAAGTACACTGATATCATGGAGTGGGTTGCGGTTAACGGTGTGTAACCTGACATGTCTCACACGAGTCAAGTATGCTGAAGCATCAGCAGTCTTTGATTTTTATCAGAATCTGAACCAGTTCTATGGTGTCCTTGCGGAGTGCTGCACACAGCAATCATGTCCCACTATGTCTGCTGGCCCCCAGTACGTCGTCACATCATCTCACATCACATATCATCACGCACACATCCTTACTTACCCAACCCCACAGATTAAACTACACATGGATCAACCAAGATCGCAAAAGCGTACAACTGCCCGCACCAACATACATCGATTATGTCATGACATGGGTACAAAACCTGCTAGACGACGAGAACGCCTTCCCCACCAAATCAGGTACGTAATACCCTCTCCCCCCTTCGCATAGCTGATCTAACGAACGCGAACATCGCACAGGCCGCGACTTCCCAGCAAACTTCCCCTCCACAGTAAAACACGTCTACCGCCAGCTCCTGCGCGTCTTCGCCCACCTCTACCACGCGCACTACCCCCAAATCCTCCACCTCCGCTCCGAACCGCACTTCAACTCCCTCTTCGCGCACTTCCTCGCTTTCGGGAAGGAGTATGAGTTGTTGGATGTGAAGGATATCAAGGGCCAGCCTGGTGTGCCGGTGGGTATTGGCGCGTTGTGGGAGAGGTGGAAGGAGATGGGGATCTTGGAGCAGTGATGAAATGCGATGCAACGTACGGAGGATAGAGTGGTTTTTGGCTGCATAATGGATGGAGGTGGTCGTTCATGTACATAATACTTACATCTGGAATTTTCTCTCATTTAGGGATCAGTTAATCGTCATGCATCGTGTTGCTTTAGCGTGTTGAGCACCCTCGGATCAAGTTCATAGAGGCTTCCTTTGCTTGTGCATGTCCTTGTTACAAAAAGGCTGCTCGTGCCGGTTACTTCTTTCAACAAGGATCCTAACTGCCGACTGATCGACGGCATACAAAAAACCCACCCGTACGTTACCTCGCAGTATGTTTTCAGACAGATCTCCTCAAACTCGTGTCTTCGTGCGCGCATGCATGCGACCCAGCAGTCGGCTTGATAACGTATTTCTTTCATGTAAAACGATATACATCCACCTTCGCGTCCCGTCTCTACTTACAATAACTAACTTGTTGAAAGAGTTCGTTCGGCGCGTGTTCAGTATCAGGTATGTAGGGGCGCATTGGGATATCGAGTGCCAGAACACCGTCGGAAGGAGTTCAGCGCAGACGCTTGACCTTCTCGAAGACTACAGAGATGGAAGTCAGCGTCTGATAAGATAGTGGCGTTGTAGGGTCGGACTCACCAGCTTCGTAGGCGATCTCGTCGAGAGCGGTGCCCTGTACCTCGGTGGCGATACCGACGAGAGAGCGTCGGAGCGCATCCCGCGACGAGGCGTATAACATCTTTGACTTGATTTTCGCATCGTCGGGTGACCTGTGGCACGCGTCCAACACAAGTAATCGAGCACAAAGCAATTCCGTCAGCCACACAACTCTCGCACTAAATTAGAATGAGAGATGTGCGCACCAGGAGATAAACGTCAACTTGTTTCTCTTGCCCGCACCGCCCTCAGCGTCATACTCAAAGTCATACACCGCCCATCTGCATTCCGTCTCTGGGAGATCGGCAATAAACGACTCGTAGTTGGAGTCGCTGGAGGTCTTTGCGACGACGATCTCCTTGAGGTCGTCGCTCAAGCTGAAGATGATGTATTTGTGCTTCTTGCCGAGCTTGAGCTCCTGGAAGGTCTCGAGGACAGACGAGTTGACGCCGACACCGGAGGCCTAGATAATCGTCGCGCGCGATGACCACAAACATGGAATGAGGGGCCTGTGAGTCGAGGGGCGCGTCGGATTCAGCAGAGAGTAGACGTACCATGGTTGTGTGTTGGGTAGAACGATGAGGGTGAGAGGCAAGGAGGGGTTGTTTGTGGGATGAGGCTCTGCAGTTCTCAAGTGTTTCCGCTATAAGGGCATATCAAGATGGCCGGCGATTGCCATTCTGATCTCGCGCCGCCCGCGCGCAGTTGCCGACCTTGTTCGAGAGTCTGGCTTGGACATCGTCTTCCATATCCTCGCAGTCGTCGGGCACCGCCTCGAGGACTGTGCAGCTATAGATCTGCCAGCCAAGAGTGGTGTTTGAGCTCTGTTTAGATTCAAATTTTGTAGGTCTCTCGGCAATATCGCTTTCAATATTACACTGACTGAACTCAAGCTTACTTATAACGCAGAAGCTGTATTAGGTTCTTACAGTAGTACAATCAATACACATTGGCGAGACAACAAGAAGGTTGTGTGTATCCCCTCGGACCCCCTCGCCTCTCCAAGAAGCACGCCTATCGTACTGTGCGCCGCAGCCGTGGTCTGAATAGTCTTCGCGTGCTCGTATCGCAGTTGTCGACTTGGAGTATGGCCTCGAGGACTATGCAGGTACAACACTGCCAAGAGCGCATATGAGCTTTCGCCGGCGGCTCCAAGAATTCACAGAGATTCTGTAGGTCCCACCGTCATGTTGCAATTGCTAGTGCTATGTAAACCATGGATGATCATCTGACGCCGTGCTAGGTACATTTCTTCGATCCTGTAATACAACAGACATGCGACACTGGGTCTCAAAAACTTTCCGATACATAGTACAGTATGCTGGTACAGAAGTATACTGTGCGCCGCAGCTGTCCACTGGCACGTTCAAAGTTAATCAGGCTTAGACAACGTCTACCGTGTCCTCGCAGCAAGCCAAGAGCAGTGTTTGACCTCTGGAAACCCTTGCACTCGGATCCCTTATTCTTCACCAAGCAGCGTGTCTTATGGTAAGCAAAACCTCTCTCGACAAGACACTGAACCCTAGATTATCATACGGATACTGAGGGTCACGTCATACAGCGACTTCAAGGCACGCATGTCTGTAGCCTTGGGGAGAGTGACCTAACCACTGCCGTATTAGGTTCTTACAGTACAATATATAGGTAACATCGCTCAAAGAGCTATAAGTACTGCGCCCATGCTCCTCCCTTCCGACTACGCGATATCATACACTATGAGACATGCACAGACGGTCGAGACACCTGTATAACCTATATATTTGTAAGGAACATTTAGGAGGAGGAATTCTCCTGTGTTACAGTCTTATTAATGAGGTAGGCACCCCCACGGCGGCCCTTGGGGACCAACACAGGGTCCATGAACGCCATGATCTGGTCAATAGTGCCAATGACCTTCGGGTCGATAAGCAAGCGACTGGCGGGGCGTTCGCGCGACGGGACAAGAACTGGAGAGGGAGAGCGTCCGCTTGGACGAGGCTTTTTGTGTTTTTCATACAGCTTCAGACGGGTCACGTCCCACTCCTTTTTCTCCTGCGGGGACAGTCGCCTAAATCTAGTTGCCCCCGACTTCCACATTAGGTACAACCCGACCATTTCAGTGAACCTGGACGCAAGGTCAGGACAGGCAAAGCGTGTCGGTGGCCAGTTCTCGATCGTCACGCCGTACTTCCGAGTAATTTTTTGGTCGAAGCGAGCGTAAGCCATCCTCACACGCTTATGGTCTACCATTTCAGCTTCATCACGAAGAAAGGGCATGTTCATCATGTTTCCGACATATGTAGTCAAAGAAAGACATACTCACTGATCTGTGTCTTTATCAATGACTGTATCTCTTGGGCGATCTCCCGTCTTCGTATTATCCAACTGTGCGGCACAAGTATTCTGTCCCGATGATCCTTCCTGAGCCAATTTAAGCTTCTAAACTCGGCCAACGACAAGTTTTTGACATCCTGCAACTGGTCCAAGTACTCCGTCATCCCCTTGGCCACATCATCGAGGGTCGCCATGTCTTCTGCATATGATCTTTCGGGAGCACCTCGCTCTTGCAGTCTGGCCTCTATGAGAGCGACACGTTCCTCTGGACTTAATGCCAGCCACCGTTCGTGTATTTGCTTTCGCTGTTCCATTGAGCACACGTTAAAACGCTTCCCTCGCGGCAACGCTAAAGAAACGAGCTACTGGCTTAACGTCGAATGTTGAGCAGTACATCGCATCGTACCTTCATTCAACGCAGCCATCTCCTGCGAAAAGTAGATAAGGAAGGAATTCGGACGTCCCCGTCTCCATTTGGAACGGCCCAGTTCGAGTATCTCCGAGTCTGTAGAGGCATGCCGAACTTTAGGGAGAGGGATAACATGGGGGAGACGTGCAATCTTTTGTCTGCAGGATGCAAACACCGAAAACATATCGCATAGAGTTTCGTGGAGCTGAGCCAAGCACGGGTTTCTAGTGCTTGTAGTGAGTACTAGTGAGTGGTTGCCGGTGGTTGCCAGTGGTTTCTTGCCAGAACAGCACTTTGGACGTTCAATATTCAAGTTGAATATTCAACTTATCGGGAAATTCTCTCCAGAATTGCAGTGATTGCCTTTGCCAGCGCTATATGAATATATATGTGATTTAAAATAAGTAACTAACGCTGCCAAGGCAGCTAAACCCGCTACCAGTGAGTTGAGGGTATGTTGAGTATTAGCGTGACTGC
>JAXQGN010000572.1:0-19487 GCA_037039805.1 Irpex sp. M6601 | reverse complement strand
ACTGGGACTTGGATCCTCTTTGGGAGGATTTGTCGCGAGCAAGTCGGACACCAAGTGGTGTCGAAAGCGATATCCATATTGTTGTCGAGCGTATGATTGCTAGTCGATGTGTCGGTCGTCGTGGGCGGGAGGCGGGGTCCTATCGAGAGTTTCGAGAGGACAGCCAGGATTGATTGGGAGGGAGGACAGAATTCGGGGCCAGCGCTGAGGGATGGTTGGATCGAAGACGGAGTGCATGTTTATATTCAACACCCATCGCCTCTGCCAATCACACTCAGGGGCGTGTCACAGGTTGCCGAGGAGCCAATCAAACAGACGAAATGAACGCCCGATAAGGCAGGAGGTGGCCCGCTATGGGTGCGCGTTTGTTGGCCCTGTGCTCGTCGTTAGGTTGCAAACGGGAGGGTCGCTGCTAAGCGAGAGCCAGTCCAGTCTGCTGACGTGCTGTGATCATCTGGAACGGCCTTTACTCTACTGAATTGTGTTTAGCTTTCGGTTAGGTGTTGGGTGCGACCCCAGCGGGGATTGGCGGGATAAATCATGTCAGGCTAGACCCCTCTTCGTTCCTTCTTCGTGTCTGTGGATCTGAAGAGACGTAATACCGAAGGGCACGTTATTGAAGATAGGGGAAATGATGTCGCAAGCTGCAGTAAGTGCTTTACGCGATATCTGTAGGAATGGGAAGAGCACTAACTACAAGCGTACAGGTCCATACCTGTCATCGTCGTTTCCTTTCGTACACAAAGATTGCATCGAAAATGGAGGCACGCGAATTGGTTGTCCCGACACGACATGCTTCATACAGCACGCCCAGCCCCGCGCGAGTACGCGAATCACGCTCACGGCAAATCAGCATCCACTTGTAAGCACTGCCATCTACATATCAATGCACATCCTCATTGACTTCGCTGACGGAAAACCTTGGCCTGTATTAAACAGTAGTCGTCATCAAGAGGTTGCCGTTGCTTACCCGCCCTCGGGCTTCCTCATTTCTCGCCGTACCCGCAGAATCACTGCATACTTACGGCGGCGGGAGAAGCGTAGACACTGCAGCACAGCAGGCTGAGACTGCACGTCCAATAAAGTATGTGGTAACCACTTCTTCCATGTTTCTCATGACGCCTTATCTTGAGGCGGCGTATACTAATATCTGGATAGGTATGTAGACTTGCTGAGGTAGAAACTGCTGGTAAGCAACGCAGTGCGGTCTCGTCTCGTCTTGACATACAGCACTAACGACATTGTATAGCGTAAGGAGAAGTTCATCCCGACGATTACTACACAAATCCCGCCCGAAACCATATCTTATTGCCAGAATCATCGTACAAGCGATCCTTCTACCCCGCATTGATGCGTAGACGACGCACTGCACAAGGCGGTACATACACATCCGAAACGCTTCTCACCCCGCAACTGCGGCCGCCGACGCCTCGCTGAAGTGTGAACTCTCTCACTCTATGGGCGAAATACCGCGGAAATCCGATCGGCGTGGTGTGGGTAAGTGTCGAGTCAGCGGTTGGACCTGGGACTGTGAGCCGCGAAGATATGGTAGGGTATTGCGGGGTAGCATATTACTACTATGTGCAGGTAAGCATTCGTATCTAATATTGCATGTTCTAGGTAATCTGCTGAATATAATGTGCAGAGTCGTGCTGAATAGAACACTGACTCTCACCCTCGTCCTGAGGTCGTCGCTAGCTCCTCCGACTAATACATGATATACGCACCGATTTCGGTTTCATCGTACTCAACATTATTGCCTCATCTCGCGCACAACCTCTCCGACACACATTCAACCTCAGGAAGGGGGCCCATGGAATCATCTCCCAGCCCTTATCATCGCTTTGTCCCGCCGTTGTTTTCAACATCTCGTTCGCGCTCTTCTTCGCTCACATCAGAGCAAAGTTACCAGAAACATAGCCTCGAACAAGATGGTATGAAACATTCCACTTCGCTGGACGAATTTCGTAATGTAACCCACACCACCTTCCCCACTCCCTGTGAGCTTCTCGTCAAGTTTTCGGAGCCAGATTGTCTGCCTTCACGGACAGCACAGCAGTCACAACCACTCCCGTCGCCCGCGCAGACACGCTCCTTGCCCACAGGAAAAACTCTGTTCAGCAATTCCAAGACGTGTCAGCCCGATAGCGGCAAAATGTGTTCCTCTTCGGCAGCTGGTGTCAACAGCCCGTCCACTGACAACAAGCACTCGTGTTCGCCCTTGTCTACTACCTCGACCTCGACCTCGACCTCGAGGCAAACTCGTCCAGAGAACATCCATAAGTCCTACTTCAGGATTGTAAAAGACGACATCGGCTTCGAGCTCACGGATCCGTAAGTGCCTCTACATTGTTGTTATCCAAAACGGTACTGATAGTAAAATGTTCCCCACCGCAATGAAACCTCTACCTCTCGTATCCCCTCCCTTTCCGGCCTACAGAGCTCTCGTAAACGGTGTACCCCAAGATCCGGCTATCACCATTGTCAGGCCATCGTCTCGTCGGCGTGCGATTTTCTTAGATCTCCACCTGCAATATTTATCTCTGGTAAGCCTCGCCCTCGTTCCACTCACCTTACCTCTCTGGACGATGAAGTATTCGCTTCTGCCAACATTTACTATCAAGGGAGACTACACATGTCTGGTAAGTAATGTCGTCACTTGTCCGCCGACCACTGATAACGTTTAAATTCACGACGTTCCAGCTATTTTCAGTATTGTATCACGGCAAGTGCTCCCTTGAACCCTCGTCGCGTTCATCGACTGTCACGCTTCCGCGGTGGTCCAATATCCTCACGAAACAACGCTCGCGGTCTCAGTCTTCATTCATCGAGAACACAAAGTGCCGGTTACGTGGAATTAGGAGTTCATAGTCGCGCCAGAAGTACGTACCAAAGTTCAGATATCCTCCCCTCGCGGCGGCTGACCGTCCCTGTCTCCCTTTAGGATTTCGCACGATCGTACGATGTACGCCACGTCACGATACCCGAACCTCAAGGTGCTTCGCGGTGAGGTTTCCTCACTCCTTCTCACGCAACGCCATCGTCCATCGTCTAGATTCCTACTCAGATCAGCTCAGCCTCCCACCGTGATATCAGCAAGCGGCGCGTATACGGAATACGACCAACACCTGTATCTGAATCCCGACTATTCTCAATTTCTCATGGCCATATCCGACGTGCTCGGAAACGGGTGCTCTGAGCTTCCATACGGTGTCGTGTGATCCTGCGACAGCATAGCTCCTGTCATTGTCATTGCAGGACGGTGAGGTACACGAGGATTCCGAACATGCCCTCATGTCCGACGTGCTCGGAAATAGGTGTTCTGAGCTTTCATGCGGCGTCGTGTGAACTTGTCACAGCATCATCATGCCTGCTACTAGCGTCCTCGCAGGGCAGTGAGGTACATGAGGTGCGTTCCGTCACCTTTGCGCTGATGTTCTCGTTCGCGCATCAGACGAAGCACGAATCTATTACGCGATTTCAATCTACAAAAAGCCACACCGGTGAGCCACGTTCTTCGTTGTGAGCTAGCTTGACTGATGGACTGACCATCGAACTAGGCTGTGCTCGTGCGGAGGCACGTTGTATATGTGTTCAGTATCTGTGCCACCTGCTTCTACGATGTGTATGTCCATCTGGCTTCTCAACACGATGGTTCGCTTATGCCCTCCATGTCTGCAATCAGTCTTCTCACTGTCCAATGACTGGCTGCTCAAAGCACACCATCAATTATCGGTGAACCGGCTTTGCACGTGCAGCGATCGCCATACTGGATGTGCAAGAAGAAGCAGCCAGACGTAAACTATTTCTCACTTGAGGCGGGTTAGCTTTGACGAGCGCTGTCATGAGGCTATCGTGAGGCACTGATCAAACGGTCTTCTTCGGTAAGTCGTTCTTTCGAGGCAGTACTTATCAGTATGTGCCGACGTTAAAGTAGTTTATTGACCATTTCTTGATACGCCACGCAGTTTCATGCCTCTCCCGTGAGGTCTCCTTGCATTCACGTTCCCCGGATTTGATACCTTCACTAATGCCGCCGACTCACAGCTTCATGTCCGTTCGTCGATTGTGCGGAAATAACTTTTGACAGCTCCTTGCAGACTCGCGGTTCCGTTTCAGTACCCCTAGTTTTGCTCATCATGGGTAGGTTATTTCGTCGCTGCCTGCACGCATTATAGCCGATTGCTAGCACAGTTAGATGTGACGGATGTTGCCTCCAAAGACAAGGTGTCTGTGTGAGTGGCGATCAACGAGTCCAGCTCACAAGAATCGATGGCACGAAGACAATGTAGGCACGTTTCTCTAATGCATACTTCACGTGCTGATTGACATTTCCAGGTGGAAGAACACATACGCGTTATGGGTGTTCCATGCTGTGGCGCGTCGAACACAATATCGCTTGTGAGGCAGCAACATGAAAATGGGCTTTGGGAGATGTACGGTCTCAGCCGCGGTACAGGCATATGCCCAGCCGCCGTAGCTGCTGTGGTCACGGTGGCAGGCATATAGCATGGTGCTGCTCACGCATGATTACATGTGTACGTATCCATCTATAGAACATAGCTCATCATTGATAACAAATTCATTTCATAGCCTCGTACCTGCTGGAACCACGCTGCATATTTAAGCCACGCGCTAAGGTATTTGGTGCTAATATACTCTCCTTATAGCTAGCTCCTGCACGCAGACTCCGTTGCATCACACTTCACTCCCTACAGTCAGTTCCCAACCAACCCCCAAGTCTTGTCAAGTATGTAATCCACCTTCGTTTTCTACTCACAATACTCAACGTCCTAGTGAGCTCTGCGGCGTTTCTATCATCGACCACCGTCCAAGATGATTTATGTCTCGCGAATGACACTACGATGAGCGAGGAGAAGTCGGTAACACGCTAAGTCATGTACCTGGGTCATCTGATCTGGTGCTATGGCATCTACCAGACTCTCATGTAGTTCTATGTCGTTGTCATCGTTGACTGACGCCGAGTTGAACTACGAGAAGAGCGGGAGTGGCACGGAACTGTCGAACCGGTAACTCACGCACTTCCATGCGTTGTAATATAAGGAGATGACACTGTGTTATAGGAGCTTAGCATCTTCATCTTTCACCTTCGATTTCTCAGCCCCCGCCGGACTCCCATTTCAGCCACTCCCAACCAATCCTTTCCATGGCGCCCTTATCAATCCCTCAATCCATGCCGGACCTTCGTTTCACTCACTACCTTCGAATGCGCTCCAGGGCTCCCGCTCCTCAAAAACTGAAAGCGAACGTCGTATTAAGCAAACGGCGGAATCCCGATATCTGCGCAACAGTGGCTGCAGAGTATATGGTCTTGTTGCTACAATTCCACCAGAGATACTTGATATCATTGCCAGCTATCTGGCAGACTGCGTCGGCATAAGTGAGTATGGTCCGGCTTTTACCTTGAAACGAGAAAAGAACTGGAACGGCATCAAAGACAACTGGAACGACACCAAAGCCTCGTATCAGTTGTATCAGCCACTCAGATCATGCTCTCTCGTATGCCATCGCTGGGCAAACATATGCAGGTGTGGCTTATTCTCAGAGGCCATGCTCGAATTCTCTTCCTCCAAAGTCTGGGAAGAATTCATGGTGTATTCTTCCCGTGGTTGCCCCTCCCTGGTGCCTATTTACAAGCTCATCTCCGGCATCTGCATCATCCAGGTATATAACTCTACTTCGCGCTCATTCTGCCACCGTATCCGCGACATTACACGAGGCATGCTGGATCACGTATACTTCAGATTGGAACTTCTTGGTCCTGTTCCTCGGACGTTCCCTTCTGGAATGCTCAGCACACCTCATTGGAGTATCCCGCCAAATATTACCACCCCACACTCCCTACTACACCCCTTCCATTCAATCTTGGTCAAGAACGTGCACATGCCATCACTTTTATATATGCTCAAATTCGCTCGTCATCTTGCATATACGTCATCTATCTTCGACCCTGACTCGAAGATAGACATGGATGACTGCTCGGAAGACTGGGACGAACTTCGCTTTAACCAACTCACGTGGGACAGCGGCAAAAGGCACCATTATCCGTTTCATTTTCGCAACCTCAATCTTTGTCAACGCCCGTACGATCCCCAGACCTTTGCACATTTCACTTGCTGTGCTGTAGGATGTACAAGCAACATTCGCCTGTGTACATATGCAGCTATTGCTCATCCGACTTGTTGGATGCACTGGCTACCGAAGACCGAGCAAGAGTGGATATTCTCGCTGATGGAATCTCTCGAAGACTCTTTTATTAACACTAAGTGCAGCTACTACTCAATCACAATGCCGAAACCAGATGATCTTTGTGAGTCAATACTGTTGTTGTTTGTAGTATCATGCTGAATATTTTGTCCAGCCATCGGATGGCTGCATAAACGGGGAATCGGGACCATGCATTATTATATCACCACAAACAGTAGGCCTTGTGAAGACACCACACTGTACTGATATTATACTTTGAAGCCTTACCGGGAGACATTACACCCTAGATGTCCGTATACTTGGCTTATGCCTTATCTTGTACGACACTGGTAGCAAGAGTCCTGATGTGTCTCCTCTCGACATTGGCGTTTGTATTTCACAACTCAGAGTGAATCCGCCACCAAGGCTTCCCGATGACAAAATCGTGATGGTGTTCGAATCATACAGCCCCGAAAGTCTACGAGCATCGCTAGAGCGCCAACCAATCATCCTCGATCCTCAAGCCGACCCTTACAATTATGTATTCAGCTATAACGCAGTTCACTGGTCGGATGACAAGGTGCGCATGTGGAATTTGGAAAGTCGCAGGGACCACATCGTGGCTTAGACCCCATCACGTTTCAGCCAACCGGCAAGTTACCTTCCGTCTTTGTATCAAGCCACCTCCGAGTCTCATTAAAAGCACATATAGGGCAATCTTGGAAGTACCGTGACGAAGTTATCCCCTCCTTTTATAATATACGAAAACCATATCAACCCGACGAGGTTCGTGGTCCCATTCATAAGTCTTACCGGTATTTGACGCAGGGATAAGGCCACTACTAGATTATGCCATCGTCCCGAGTTGACTCGTTACTATATAGAATGCCCATTCGAGCTCAGCCATATCGATGACATTCTCCAGGTTAAATATGTGGGTCGTATGGCTACTTTCCCGCCTGAGAGCCTCAACATGCCCTCCACTTGGTCTTATCAACCGCGCCTACGTCGCTAGAATACTCCCGAGTTCAGCAATTTCTGGGTCCTAATCACTCGATACCACTGCGATAGCGCGCGAAGTCGACCGACTAAACAGAAAAGTATTCAAAAGGTCTATCAATGACATTGTAAGACCGTATTCTGTCATAGGAGGGCCGTACCTCGTGCGCTTCACGGGACTCCTGAGTGCACGTGAGGTTGTCAGTGAGAAAGCAGTTGTGACGTACGACGTGCATCGCGTGTTGACTCTGTGTTTGTACCGACTGAGACACCACTACACAAACATAGATTCGTAACGGCAACCTCAAGATTCTGGCACACGCGAGATTAACGTCTATTAACCAACCAAATCGAGCGCGCTTACCTAGTAGAGTAGTACTATGCCCATGCCCAACATGCTCGTCCACCGTGCGATGTACACCAGTAATAGCTCTAAGTTGTGTCCTCGACGAAGGTGTGGAATGGTGGGAGTTTGCGAAGATAGGAATGGAGGGATGGTGATGGTGATGGTGCGGTCGATATGCATAAAGGGTGAGGGACCGGAGGTGAGGAGTGATTAATGAAGGAATGTCGATGGTGATGGCGAAGGAGAAGTAGGTGCGCGGCGGGGAAGGGAGATGAGGGACGAGAGATGGGGGACGAGGAAAGAGAGACGAGGGACGGCAGGCCACAAGGAGTGAGGAATAAGACCTAGGAATAACGATGGTAAGATTGTTGAGTATAAGAGCGAGCGATGAGAGGAGAGGAGGAAGGGTTAAACCATGGATAAGGACCTAAGAATGAGGTACGATGGCCGACGAAAGCGACAGTTTGCACCACTCGCGCCGAGTGCCTAGGCACTGCAAATTCCAGCACTGATTAGCGGTAGCGTACAACAGCAACACAATAGTCCACGCACATTTGACGAGGCTCAGTACAGCTTCCCGCCCAGACCAGCACTCATCAGTACACCCGGCACTCGGTCGACCATCCACTGGCTCCCAGAGTCGTCGTCAGCACTCACATAACCACCGAGACGCGCCCGACGATCGCTTTCGTTTCGTTTGAGACGAGTTGGAGCACACCAGTGACCCGTTCAGCCTGCCGATGAAAGGCGTGCGGGTTATGCGTGGCATGGCGATGCTTGGGTTGGGTTGGGTCGAGTGTACCGGACGTGCCGTCACGACGTATGATGTTTGTCGAAAAGACCAGCCGGGCGCAAGCAGGGAGAGTGGCGGGAGGATGTGCCAAGGAGGTACATTCATACAAACGTACGCCTCAGTATAGTCAGGGCGGTCGACGTCGCCAGACATGTTTCCGCGTGCTTGTTGTAGCCTGTCATGTACACCTTGTGAGCTTTCTAGCGGTGAGAAACGGGAGTACTAGTACTAGTAGTGCGGCTTCAGGATAACTAGACAGAAGGCACAGGTTATTGCTGTGTGTTCGCAACGACTCAAGCATGTGGGACGTGCGAGAAGCTGAATGGTCGGGTCATCGGGGATTCGTATTCGGGAGTCGAGAGCGAGAGGGAATGAGGTGGCCAGAGCAGCGTGGTAGTGAATGACGAGAGCGGAGGTGTGCAATTGTTCCGGAAGGAGCAGTTCGTCAGAAAACAGTACCTGCTAAATAGCACGACTACGTATGAGCGCTTCCAATTGTACAAATACGGGACGTCCTATACGCCATCTCTTGTGATTGTATGCGTGTGCGTGCTTGAGGGATACGATGCCTTCGAGCCGTACTGAGCACACAGTTCACAAGTCGTAAGATACAGCCGTCAGGGAATGCAGATGGATCGGTTCATGTCAGACTTGGTGCAAAGTGGACCTGTATGGGAGGTGTCGTCAGTTTGATAGTGCATGTATGCATCAAATGAGTACTCGCCTCACGTCCCAAAACCATCTCTTACTCGTCCACCGTGCTTACTCGCTACCAATGTTGGCAGCCATAGCATTGACATTCGGTGCTAGGGCCGTACAGGCCAGGTAGTGCGTATGGTTACATTGGATTACTTACATTGCACAAGACGGGGTGTGAGCTTGCAGCATCTCTAGAAGCTTGAAGACTACGTGCGTGTTCTTGTGCCATACAAGGAGCGGCGTTCTGGATGACACAAAGCGTTGGGAATTCGTCGAGAGTGAATAGAATACACTTCTTGGTAGTACATGGTTATTCCTTGTAATTAGAAGCGGACACTACGAGAGGGGTCGTTAGTATGGTCATACATGCAGAAATCGAAATAAGCACGCACTCTGCACGTCCCGTACCGGTCCCCACGCCGCCTCCTACACCTCCAGCAATCGCACGAACAGCATTGACGTTCCCGACAGGTTCAGCCGTTGGTGTCATCGACGTAGTTATCGCAGTCGTACTAGCAAGTCTACCGCTACCGTAACTCGTAGTACCAGCACCAGCGTGCCGGCCGTTAATCACCCCGACAGCTGTCTACTGCTTCCCACGAACAGCTGCACCGTGCCCACGAGTCTCTGTGCCGGTGGCGAAGTCAACGAAGTACATCGCGTTTCCCCGAAGGGACTCGGAACTCCGTGGACTGTCTGGAATGCACCTCTGTGGATTTGAACGTGAGTTTCGTAAGCCAAAGGATATTTAACTTCCATGAATACTTACTAGGCTATTGAGTCCACTACTCAAAGACACTAACAGTCAGGTCCGTAGCACAATGAGAAGACAGCATCGAACGTCGTATACGGGATATCGAGTGTCATTGCCAAGTGCGGTGTCCCGGACAACTTGAAGGCCGGCGTCGACGTCACGGTTGTGAGTGACACGGGTGACACGTGAGGACGTGACTGAAGCGCCTGTGCTCTGCATTTGGACATCATCAGCTTTGTGGCGCTGGGTTCTTATGGTACGGTCTCCTGCTCTGCGTCACGGTATTCACTGGACTTTCGTTGTGGTGGCTTGCCCGTCCACTTGTCTACTCTACGTCGACGACTAACACTCTTCATCTGGATGGCTGACCATGCAAACCACTTACTACAGCAGCAAGCGCCAACGAACCCATGACTATTGCACGAAGCAGGGCTGCATTCAGGATGTGGGAATGAGTGACGGAGTGCATGCCACGTATCTCTCACACGACACAGCCTTGATGTGGCGTAGATGCCTTGTGGGCATGGTGAGGCTGCGTTTACATCCCGGTCTGAAGCTATAATCGACGAGCCGATGGCAAGGTAGGTCACGTGCCTCACCTATGCATGACTAGAAGGATGATACCGTATTGTAGAGGTTCGCTATATGCAGCTTCTTCGTTAGACCATTCTGTCCATGCCGGACTCTCGCGTCATCTGTACCGCCCAACGACCCCCGACAGCCCCCGCCCTACGGACAGCCCCAAAACTCTTCCGGTTGAGTCGATCTCCGGTCTCTTCCGTCTACGGGAAGAACGTGCACATCGTCTCTCTTATAGAACCCCGCTGGAGGTACTCGAAATTATTGTCACCTATGTTGTGGACTGTATCGGAGTACAAAAGAGGTCCGATCCTATATTTCGACGGAGACAGCGCCTGAGAAAGGTCGAAGACCGGTTTCAGCCACTCAGGTCATGCGCTTTTGTCTGCCTTCGCTGGGCAAATATATGCAGGTATAGCTTGTACCTCCGGGCCACGCTTGTATTCGAGTCCTCCGTAATCTGGGACGAATTCGTGGCGTCTCTGTCTCCCCAACGCCTCTCTCTCGTCCCTATTTGCAGATATATACGCTATATTCACATCATCCAGCGATATAGTCCGACCACGCGCTCATTCTGCCATCGGATGCGAGACGTACCACGAGGCATGCTAGACCATGTCCATTTCGCTCTCGATCTTAAAGGCCCTGCTTCTCATACCTCCCTCCCCGGCATGATCAGCACCCCTCATTGGAGTATTCCACCAAACATCACTGCTCCGTATTCCATGCTGCGCCCCTTTCATATAATTAATGTCACGGACGTGCATATGCCATCGCTTTTGCATATGCTCAAATTTGTCCGTCACCTGGCATATACCTCATCTGTTTTTGACTCCGGCTCGAAGATTAACAGAAAGGCGCATGATCCAGCAAATGGATATCTAGGAGACGGCCTTTACTTGGACAAGCTCAAGTGGGACAGCGGTGAACGGAGGCATTATCCGTTTCATTTTCGCAGCCCAAATCTATGTCGACGCCTGTACGACCCCCAGGCCTTCGCCAATTTCTATTGCGACGCTCAAGGATGTACAAGTGACAATTATCTATATACATCATGGCATATACGGTTATTACTCGCCCGACTTGTTGGATGCACTGGCTGCCGAAACCCGAGCAAGAATGGTTATTATCGCTCATGTTGTCTCTTGAAGACTTCCTTCTCAATGTCACATGCAGGAGATGTATGATCAGGACACCAAAAGACCACTGTAAGTCAACGTTATTGTTATTTGTAGTATTATGCTGATTGTTTTGTAAAGACCGCAAGTGGCAGCATAATTCGAGAATTGGGACGATGGAATATCATATATTCACATCCAAAATACGCTACCAAGAAATCACACTGACGTTCTATTTTGAAGCTTTACCAGGAGACACTACATCTAAACCAAGTATACGTATACTTGGTATAGCACTAAACCTCACCTCGTACTCAGGTTACAAAGACTTCGCATTTATTCTACAGCTCCAAATGGATTCGCCACCAAGGCTTGTAGATGAAAAAATTGTCGTAGTATATAGTTCAATTCTTCACGGAAAAGGATCTACGAGCCTCGATAGAGCGCTATCGACCTACCATCCTGCATTCTCAAATTGGGGAACACAATTATTTATTCAGCTACGAGAGGAATGAGAGGCTTCCCAACGCCAAAGGAGACTTATCAAAGGCTAAAGCGCATTATCGCTGTACACCCAGTCACACTGGCCCCGACCGGTAAGCTGTCTTTCAGTTTTGCACGAAGCCGGCTTCATGAAGATCATAGGGCAATACTGGGAGCATGCTGGAGACATCGTTCCTTCCTTGTGGAACATACGCGTACCATATCAGCCTGCCGAAGATGGCTAACTTTTAGGCCTCAGTACATGTGTTCCATCCATAATTGATATTGCGCCCGTGACGTCTTGACACTGCGTATTTCTGTCTTTCCAACTTGTTCAGGCGCAGGGGCAGCTTGTGCTCGAGTAGCAGCCGGAGGGGTATATTCTGCTTTCATTGGATGAGCTGGGTCAGAATTTGGTGTTATGATGTCATTCTCAAGACTTACCGGTGTTCCACGCAGAAATAAGGCCATCGCTAAATTATGCTGCTGTTTCTACGCCGCTGGAAGACTCTTGAGCTCATTAACTTCTGGGTCCTTACCACTCGTGATGGTCTTAATTATTGCATCAAGAATTAAGAGAGGCTTCCAGTCGTTCTCAGTTCGTCCACGAGTCACTGACGTTGACGATTCTTCTCACGATCGGTCGAATCTCAGTCACGTTCGTCTTCGTTATTGCGGTGTGTAGAGCCACATGAGGTCACCTAACGTATATCATGTACACTAAGTGATAGAGTAAGTATGTTTTCCGTTGACAACAAGAGGAGAAAAACGTACATGTTACGAATCTTGCCTGCCATGTATGAGGCTATGAGAGTCTGCTGTGCGCCAGGATAGGTCATTGCGAAGGGAGAAGAGAGTATGATTGGGTTCAAGAGAACAACAAGCGTAAGGAAACAGGGGAAAAGGGCTCGGAAGCACCCCGCTTCAAGAGGTTCTGGTGATAGTCAATGGAGCAACAGAGTGATACCGGTCTTCGAGGTGTCCGTGTTCAATACACCTGATGCGAGCTTCGTACAAAGTTGAAACGCCAGAGATTATGTGAGCTTGGCCGTTCGAACATCGAAGATGCGTCTCAGATAAACGAGTTCGCAGTCCTCCGAGTATACGAGACGCGCAGCCAGCCGCCAATGATAGTCAAGACTTACCTTGATCACGCACGGCGTCACGAGCACCTGAGGACGAATACACTTCAGACGTTGTGTACCCATACCCGTAATACCTAACACGGCCGCGGCGTGTGATGCGGGTTGCGGTGGTGGCACTTACTGAGACATCATCACGAAAACGTCGACTTGGAATGGCGACCCTGGCGCAACCGTGAATTAGATATCAATTTACCGACCAAATCAAGTGTATTTACCCAGTGATCAGTGGCATACTAGCCTGAGTAGTACTGAGCGCATCCCAGACGTGCTCGTCTACCGTGCGACGTATAGTTCTGTGGTGTGTCTTCAACAAAGGTGTTGAGCCTTGAGAGCTCGAGGCCAACCGATGATGCCAGAGGGAATGGCGACGAGGGGATGGTGATGCGAGGACGAGAGATGTAGAAAAGACGAGGAATCAGCATACGAGGTCATGAATGGAGACAACTTGAACAAGGGATCGCCTGTCACCGCATATGCTGACATTAAACACAGGTGAGTAGCAATAATGTGTACATATAATAGCATGCTGCAGTTCACAGACCGTGCACACTTGATGGTACAGGTACAGTTTTCATCGATGAGGGCGCTCGCTACTCACACTAGACCTCCACAGTGAGCGCAACGTTCCCTACGAGCAGTTCGTGTCAGCACTCGCCGATGTCCAACGTCCCACGTCCACCAAAGCAAACAGTTCGACGCACCTGCCCACGAGGATGACCATTCAATTTCAGTTTCGGTTTCGATTTGGCACAAGTATATGCACCCTGAATCCAAACGATTATATTCAATATTCTGGATGGATCGCCTAACCCGCACGACGTGCTGAAGAAGTCATAAGAATCGAGCACAGTGACTGCTACCGGAGTAAGTAGCCTGAGTAGACACGAATACTAGCGATGGTGAGTGATTATCAATTATCGTGGGGCATGCGGTAAAACTCACCGGTTACCCGTAGCAAGGCGGCGTCGAATGTCGAATGTGGGACGTCCGCCGTCCACGGTGTGCGCCACAAGTCGAGGCACTGCGCTGAACGAACCTGATTTTGACTTTCCGAGTTTCGATTTCGATTTCGAGTAGGACAAGAATGACCTTGGGCCGGGGCAATGGGAATGCAACGAGCTCAACGCGGATGTGGTCTTGTGGTTCCTATGAGCAGAAATATCGAATGGTAGGTGAGCGAGCGAGTTTGCTTCGCACCGCACCGCGGCAAGGTTGAGTGTGAACTAGTAGGTCTTTGAACAGATTGTGTGGTATGATACACCTGCTGCTCTGGAGGAATCATTGCGTCGCGCGTTCGCCCTGGGGGTACGTAAATCGCCATCGATCGTCCTTAGTACTCGTATTCTTTAGGGCTTAGTGGGTGTATGCATGCCCGTCGGGCAGTGAGATTTGTATTATATGTGTAAAGATTGCGTTATGGGGGGATATAGTACAGTAGGACACAGTACACGATCATTCGTTCGAAGCAGCTCTGTGTAATAGAATCTTAGTCAATATGACAGCACACGTATAGAAGAGAGGAGGACGCACATTGCACCAGCCCGTCCTGTACCCGTGCCCACACCGCCTCCTACACCTCTAGTAGTTGCACCAACGGCATTGACGTTCCCAGCAGGCTCAGCCGTTGGTGCCGTCGACGTAGTCGTCGATGTCGTACTACCGAGTCCACCACTACCGTACGTAGTATCGACTCCACCGGTTCCTGCGTGCCGGCCGTTCTCCATGTTATTCACCCCCACTGCCGTCTCTTGCTGTCCACGCACAGCAGCAACGTGGCCGCGGTTCTCGCTGCCCCTGGCGGAGTCGACGAAGTCCATCGCGTTTCCCGAAGGGATTCGCCAATTCCGTGGACTGTCTGGAAAGCACCCCTGTGATCGAGTAGATTGGTGAGTGAGCGAGCACGTTAGAGAAGAAGACACGTACTTTACTTTCTGGCCGACTGAAGAGCCAGCAGAGGATCCTGGTGGGGTGTTAGTCGTCGACGTCTTGTTTTTGCGCTAAGTTCGTTCGTTAGCTGGGTGGTTTCGGAAGATTCAAGAGTGGATGTAAGATGATTTCGAGAGAGTCCGGTTATGTAGCGCAGAGTGAGTGGCCATGTGTCGTTGCTCCATGGTCGTGGTGAGTGGGGACGAACAGGCCTGACGTCACCACAGAGTAAAGCACGCGCTGGAGTACCAAAAGGGGAGAGGCGCATCATGATGCGCCTACTTGAACATTCGGGCCTGGTGTCCTCCTACTCTTTCACTCTTGACTTGGTCGACGATCAATTGAGATGTATAGACTATTATCGGTATGTGACGTTGCTATAGTGAACAGGTGCGTATCGTTCGTCGTTCGAGTGTTCGGCAGTCTGTCGCTACTGTACGTACCCAGCGTTGCTCAACGTTGCGTCCGTTGAGCACTGACTCAGGCACTGGTTTCTAGCCAGTTGCTTTTCTGTACACGCGTAAGCACAAAATCCGCTTTCTCTTGCCTCGTCACCACATAGTCACTAATTGGGGTCGGTGTGCAGACTGCATGCCGTCAAGCAAGTGAACGAGACTCTGCCCTCCCAGTCCATGCGACTTCGAATTGAGACGGCTCTCATTTACTTCTCTACGGAGAATCCGTACATCCAGCTGGATGAAGATTATACTCTTATGCAGAACGCGATGGTGAATTGAATGGTGTTCAGGGGCTTCGTGTTGCGTTCGGTGCTAGCTCTTGGATGTTGGATACTACGGTACGTTCTTGCCCCCTTTAGGATAGTGGGGGAGCATACACTGACGGGCTGGTCCGGCTTCACAATAGCCTGTGTTTGTTTGTTTTTAAGACAATCGTTTCAAGGAGATTCGCCATCGACTAGCACCGAACTCTGCGCAATCACGAGCATTCAGGTCGGTACGCCGATTGTACAAGTTTTTGTTCTTTTTTCTACTCTGACTGCTTGCTCTTTGCAATATCATACTAGGGGAATTCATCGTTGAGGCCAACCAAGCGTCTCGAACCAGCAGACAAGGAGGAGCCGGCGGGGACGGTGGGTTGGGGGAACGCTCGGCGCCCGCGTGTATTCAGGAGGGTGAAACGTCCCGCGTTCCAAGTCGTCGTAAGTGTATCCTGTTATCCTCATGTGTGATACAGTGCGGTACTTACATATTCGAATACAGGATAGTGGCTCTTTCTGTGTACTTAATTACACAAATGCGGTAACATACTAGCCCTTCAGAAACTCATAATTTGACTGGCGTGCACTGCGTGGTTTATAAAGTTTTCAGCTTTCAGGTACATATTACGAGGTTCTTATTGTTATGCTAACGTACCATCCTCCCCCAGGAATCACGAAGATTAAACATGCAAGAACTCACAGAGAACGTCACGGTTCGGTCGAGTTCGCCCATGGAGTCGCGATCTGCAAGTCGAGGACTCTGAAATGATAGTCTGGAGGTCTAGGTAGGGGCTCGTATATCGTCTTCATCGTTACGACTTGCGAGGTTGGTAGGTGGACGTACGTACCGCGAAAATTCAAGGATAGTGAATGCGACCACTCACTTACCATTGTGCTATTCGTTGTAGACGTACAGGGTTGCAAGATATAAAATGGTCGTTATGTCTCGGAAGTCTGTTATCGATCGTTCCTTAAGTTGCATGCTGACTTCGTTCTGGCTGTAGAACCGGCATCATGATCTGACTCTGATAGGTAGACCCGACCATATTCTTGATGCGTCGAATGTAATGTCCAGGTGACGCTCACACACTACCAACGAATACACATTCTGGTTTTCGATAGCAAATCTGGCATACGCAGGCGGGCTTCAACGCAAAACGGTAATAACTGGGTATTATGGACACTGGTCTTCGTAAGTATCTCTTGTCACCCGCTCATGTGGTATCGAATTCTGTTTTATGCTGACTTATGTTTGAGTAAATGTAGCTCGAACGCCGTCGAGTTGACCAACATGCAACGCGCCCGATGTTCCCACCGCCGTCCGTACCCTTTGCCATTCACATGCGTAGTTACTGATAGAGAGTAAGGTGAGACATTCCTCGCACTTCCCGACAGTCGTGCATGTCACTGAAGTCTTGAAGTCTCGGTGATGGGTACACAGTTCCCGTATACCTCATGCTGGCAGCTCTTCAACCCGATCAGTAAACAGTGGCGCTTTTGTTTCTCGTCGCTATCACTTCCGGCGCGGACTGCACTTCCCAAAGGAATCTCCCCGACGATACCCTTTTAAAAGTCATAGATTCAAGGCCTCTGATGAGAATCAGAATTAGCGTCATCGGTAGCCCGTGAGGAGGGAAGTCTTTGGTTCGAGATGGTCGTCGACGTCCTCGGCGCGCGTATCTGGTGACATCAAGGCACTATCGAGTCTACTTGAAGCTGATCGCCACAACGCGGAGAAGATGCTTACACTTACTCTGGCGGCATTGACAAGGCATTGTCGCTCGTCGACGCGGCAGCAAAGCCTTCTCCCAAGTCTACTGGAGAATGATTTACATGATTACTCGCGCGACACACTTTCTCGAGGCCTGCGAGGGAACAATAGTAAATGGTACGTCCACTTGCCAGTTGAATTTCGTGTACATACGCACGCTAACGTTGTGTTGGTTCATTTCGTAGCATCCGAGTACTCAGACAGGAGGATTCGACGACGTCTACGATGCGCCGAATAAACGTCCGGGTAAATAACGCTCTCGTGTTGCCAGAGAACAATACGTCGCTGGCTACTAATTCTCATCGTGTATTACAGGGGAATGCCTCGTGTACTACTCCCTTAGGTACTGTGCCGACGATCCGACAAAGCACTCCAGAACTCAAAGTCACGTCGCCGTGACGGGCCTATAACTTGATCATCGAAGAATGCAAACAAACGGTGGCCGTAGCCACAGCGGTATAATTCACAGGTCCCAAAGCTCCCGGTGTGTCCCTGTCTCAAATCTGTCAGCCGAGGCCTAATATGCGGTTCCTATCCGTGAGGTGTTGCAGCCCCAATGGATTTTCGGAAAGAACGGATGAGCCGCGCGAGTATGGAGAGTGGACAGACGGTTTAGCAACGTCGAGTTGCTATGAGAGAGACGGGCAATCGTGTCGTTCGTCGAGAGGTGAGGGATTCGAATTGCTTCTATCATACTCTTGTCTGACGCGGTACACAGGTATACTGGATTTTTTGCGAGGAACAATAGCGGGACAGCGGTGATGCTATGTCCTAGTTTCTATTGTCGGTAATTATGTGTGCTTACCTACAACGCGTTGGCTGTAGCACGGCTATCAGGGATAATAAGAAGACTGGTGTGCTTTGACCACGCGAGATACTACTTAGTTCATGGTGCGTATTTCCACGGAAACATTCGCCAAATCTCCTCATAGAATTCTCAATACGCACTACAGTAGTACACTACGTCTCAAGAAAATAATGATATGATCTCTTACCGTACAGCAAAAGCATCCTCGGACACCACGGCGTAACACGGACTGCGGATACCGACAAATTCCGGCATGTTCATGGCCTCCGCGAATAGGGTTTGGCTGACGCAGCATTGATCTTTTTAGACATCGAAGAATGGAGGCTCGATATATGGCCTTCGCACTACGCGGTGGCTGAGGCCAACGATTGACGATTGAATGTGGCAACCGGTGTCACCCTTTTTTCGCCTGCAGGGGCCAACGCGTTTGACCCGCGGCGTACGTAACGTCGACGATGCGATCTCCGTTGGGGCCATTATTGTGTTGAATCCGAGGGGATACATGTTCCTCTTGCAGCGGTGAGTTACGCCCTACTCGTGCGTTTTCTTGAATCTAATGCCGTACGACGAGTCACTAGCTTGTATGGAGCGTGCAGAAACATGGCCCAAGCAGAGGCTTGCAACTACCTGGGAGCACGCAAGTCATAGGGGAGCGGAGGGCACGTCACGAAGATGGCTAAAGTTCCGAGTATAACGGGTATGTTTTTGGACTCGGATCTCGATTACCTTTGACAATCCGCTGACATCTCGGCCTTCAAAGCCTCTCGATTTGGACTACGAGGCTATCACACCGTAGGAGGCTCATCACGTTGGCCTCATCGCCACCCAGATCCACGATAGATTTATGAATTAACCCCGCAGCCGAACAAGCACACTCGTGCACAAACGCAGAGACTTTGTCCCTCACGTGGTAAGATTTGCAGGTGGCCAGTTCGCCAGCTCGCTTAAGCGAATTTCAACTTCCGCTGGTAGACGCACCAATCCTGCCTTTGAATAAAGGCGGGTTTGGCGTGCCTGATTTTCTGCGGGCCATTCGATTGTATACGCCAAGGTATCTCGGGAAGGAACTTTATAAGGATTTCGACTTCGTGAGTCGTCTCTCTGCGCTGCTTACTTGCCTCATCGCTCCCAGCATCGCACT
>JAXQGN010000571.1:0-17714 GCA_037039805.1 Irpex sp. M6601 | reverse complement strand
CCGCTCTCGTCATTTCTTTTTGTCTTTTCCAAGGTCAGGCGCCGGGGTGTGGGATTCGAACATGGCTAATTTGACCACACGCGTGGGTTCGAATCCCACTCTCGTCAATGTACTTATCGACGTATCCATAAGTGTATCTCACCCTACAATAAGTACTTTTGTGCCCTTCGTCTAATTATCAATTATCACACAGGCTACAGAACTTACGTGCGATGATAATGCGAATGCACCGGTGAAAGCAAGGATCAAGAAGCCGACGGGCGCTCACGCTCATTTAGCACTGTCCAGTGTCTTTAGAACTTGACCTCGAACAACGATGCGACCAACGGCCTCACGACTGCTTAACATTCTGGTCCCTGTAAAGAGGTGTGGCTCTTTGTCTCAAGCTTGTTTCGCTTCACTTAATCTAATCCAGGACTATTGACTATGCTGTCAAGATTCGCGTAAACCCAGATCAGAAGGGTGTTGACCTTAATGTCAAGCATTCCATGGTGAGTTGCGCGTGTAGACTCTCACAGAGTTAATGACTAACTATAGTCTCCAGAACCCTTTTGATGAGATTGGTATGTTCCGGCATGTTATTCAGCACAGAAAGTGGACTGATGGTGCCCACCCATAGCGGTCGAGGAGGCGGTCAGACTACGAGAGAAGTTAAAGGACGAAGTGAAGAGCATCAAGGTCGTGACCATCGGTCCTCCCAAGTCTGCAGAAACCCTACGCACCGCTCTCGCCATGGGAGCCGACTCAGGCATCCACGTCGAGATACCCGACTCTGCACCCGCCCCGGAGCCCCTTGGAGTCGCTAAGGCGCTTCGTGCCGTTATTGAGAAGCAGAAGGAGAGTGGGGGAGTCGACTTGGTTATCTTGGGCAAACAGGCCATTGATGATGACCAAGGACAGACTGGTCAGATGCTCGCTGGTCTGTTAGATTGGCCTCAGGCGACGTTCGCCAGCAAGGTGGTCGTGGACGCAGGGAAGAAGGAGGTGAATGTGACGAGGGAGATTGACGGTGGCTTGCAGGAGGTGAAGGCTAAGCTACCTCTCATTGTAACGACAGACCTTCGGTGCGTTGTGTGAACCTCACTTCTTGTGTACCATGGCTCACCTGGTTTTACCCCCTACAGTCTGAACGGTACGTGAAATGCTTATATGTTCTTTTCAAAGGCTAAACATCTCCTTGCAGAACCTCGCTATGCCTCATTACCGAACATCATGAAAGCAAAGAAGAAGCCAATAGAGAAACTGACTCCAGCGGATCTCGGCATTGACCTCACTCCTCGTATAGAGACTATCAAGGTTGCTGAGCCTCCAAAACGCGTCGGTGGTGGAAAGGTGCGTTGCTCTTACTCTTCCATCACAAATACGAACTATCTGGTGCTTACTGTCATCACAGGTGGAGAATGTGGACGAGCTCATCGCGAAGCTCAAGGAAGCAGGTATTACTGCTGTTAAGGCATGATTTTGTATGCACACTACGGTCTCCGCATAACGAACTATCTGG
The DNA here is from genome assembly GCA_037039805.1 of Irpex sp. M6601. Classification (NCBI taxonomy): domain Eukaryota; kingdom Fungi; phylum Basidiomycota; class Agaricomycetes; order Polyporales; family Irpicaceae; genus Irpex; species Irpex sp. M6601. The sequence continues at coordinate 16,213 of JAXQGN010000571.1, read as the reverse complement.
ATACTTCGTAAGACAAACAGTTATCATTCACTCTAGCATGACTCTGAGGTTACCACCCCGGTGCTCGTGTTTATGACATGACCGGCTGCAAGTGGTATGTACTTACCGTCGTGCACGACCTTGTGACACCTGGCGCAACGTCTTGTGAGTCCTCGTCGGACGTGAAATTAACCTTGCGCTCGTCGTACGGCCGAACGCATTGTTTCACGAGCTTTCGACCTGAACAGGTGTTTCGGACCGGGTAGACGCCGAGTAGTTCCGGAAGATCTATCTTTAGGCTTTCTCACTGACTCGAGTGTAGCTCTCCTTGCAAGTTGCAATCCGCATTGCAGCTCGTCTCTATATTATGACTCACCGTGTAGCTGCAGAGACTTTATGGAAGTCGGCAGGCTTGCCAACCAGCAGAATTTCACGACTCAATTTGAGCCCGCAACCTGATCCTGCTGTCGACTCATCCTTTCGTCTTGGCACTGCAGCCCAGGTAAGTCTACTCACATCATGAACTGCACTGTATTGATTGGCCATATTTACAGACTTCTATTGGTTTATCAGCTTTGAGTGCTGCTCATTTTCACGAATTGCGCACGGGTGTACTTCAGGATGTACAGGTCGATGCTCGACACGCTGTGCTCGAGTTCAGTACGTATAGGCTAACTGTAGCATGATGAATTATTTTTAATCCACTTCTCCTAGAAAGCGAAGCGTACTATACTATAAACGACCAGCGTCCAGTCGGCGACTTGTTTGACCCTCTCGCAGGAACGTACAAGACAAAAGATGATAACTGGGTAAGGATACACACCAACTTCCCTCAGTAAGCTCGCATCTATCTTCCTTCTCTGCGCTCCATTTTTCTGACCACCACTCACTCAGCCACCGAGAGGGTATACTCTCGATCATAAACTGTCCAGGCACGAAAGATGCAGTGGCCGCTTCGCTCCTCCAATGGAACTCGTTCGAATTCGAAGAGGAAGCTGCACGGCGGGGCATGGTGGCGACCGCATATCGCACGTTTGAGCAATGGGACGCTTCGCCTCAGGGTAAAGCTCTCGAAGGCGTTCTACCTGTTGTCATTCGCAAAGTAGCGGACGCACCCAAGAGAGAGGTTCCTTCGCTGGCATACTCCAGACCGTTGGACGGGATCAGGGTTTTGGATTTGACGCGAGTGCTTGCTGGTCCAGTGTGCGGACGAACGCTCGCTGGTATGCATATTTATTGTCCCGTCTCCCGCAAGAGTTGTCCTCAAATAATGTTGTTTTAGCTCATGGAGCCGACGTGCTACTAGTCACGTCTCCAAAACTGCCAGACCTGCCTTTCATAGATGCAGATACGTCTCGCGGAAAGCGTACCACCCAACTGGACCTCACTTCTGAGGCTGACCACCAGACGCTTGCATTGCTTGCCCGAGAAGCTGACGTCTTTCTGCAAGCGTACCGTCCGGGTGGTCTCGAACACAAGGGATTTGGCGTGGATGATGTCGTACGGCTTAGAGAAGGCAAAGGAGTGGTCTATGCCAGCCTAAGAGCGTACGGATGGGAGGGCCCTTGGAAAGACAGGCGCGGCGTATGTTCTCGTCACTCGTCTACTCACAAGTATCTCTCACTTGATGTCACTCTAGTTCGACTCCTTGGTGCAAACCGCCATGGGATTCAATCATGCTGAGGCTAAGGCCTACGCGGCTTTCAAGGAAACTTACGATGGCGATACCAAGCTGGCACCAAGAGCGTTCCCCATGCAAGCTTTGGATCACGCGGCCGGGTACCTCCTTGCGTTTGGTATCAACGCAGCGCTTTGCAAGACTGTTACAGTACGCTATTCACATGTCTATACCTATACACGAGTCTGTTAACTTATGCTGGCACTAATATAGGAAGGAGGCTCATGGGAAGTCAGAGTGTCCCTCGCGGCAGTCGGGAACTGGATTCGTTCCCTCGGGAGACTCGAAGCGCCAGTTGGTTTCGGCCAGGGTAAACCACTCCCACCGCGGAGTATTCCGCAGGATGAGGAAATCGCTGCGGTAGCCGTGCAGTTGGACCAGTCCGTCGGTGATGAAGGCGCACAGGTAGTCCCAGCGAACGAACGGAAGAGGATCAGCGCGGTTGGGCATTCTGCAAAGTTAAGCAAGACTCCTGTGAGAGAGGGAGAGGCACCGATACGTCTGAATGCCAATCTTCCGCAGTGGTTGGATCGGTAGCGACGCACATCATGGTACATCCGTCTCATGATCAGACGAATATGGATGTTTTACCCGTAACGACAGAATTGTCCGACGATGTGTACAGAGAGGTATCGATGCCTTACTGCAGGCGTACATAGCATTACATATAGGCATACGGGTTACACTACAACACTAAATATGCAAGGGGTAGCACACGAGATAAAGTCATAAATTACCGTCCAAGCTTTCGAGCGCATGCGCTGCCCTCTCAAGCAAATCGAACCACAGTCGAGTCATCTCGTGCCTCTTTCGCTTTGCGATGCAGCCTTACCGGCGCAGGTGGTCTCAGATCATACCAATCCTGCCCGGCCAGTCGATCCTTCCGTTTGTCCACCCGTCTGTCCACCGTGTCGTCTGAGTCGTCGTCATACATGCTTAGGACGTTGCCACGATCATCGTGTACCACAGCTGACTCTTGCACCATAACAGATACATCGCCGGTTGTGTGAGTGTGATGTGTACCATCGGAACGAAACCGTGGCATAGAGCGTGTAAAGGTCTTGAGCGAGATGAGGTCCGTGTCGATCTCGCGTGAGCGGATTTGCTTGCGAAGGTGGAGGGTTATCCGGGACATCATTGCTACTGTCAATCTAGACGCAGTTGAGATGTGGTTAAAAAGAATAACGCGGACAATCACGTACAGGTATTCGAGTCTACCAGGGCATCAGTCAGGCATTTCACGACGAATTATTGAAACAGTACTCACTGAGCAGTAATATTTTGTAGACCAGACGGAGCCGCAACAATCATGATCGTGAGGACAGCATTTACACTGAATATGACACTGCAAACGAGAACGTCAGTAATCGTTCCGTGTTCGGGTTCTCTACGGCGGCGCCGCTCATAGCTTACCTGTAGTAGAGTATACCATCTCTAAGCAGTACCCGGGCGATCTTACCCGCAGTTTTCTTTCGGATGGGTCCCAGTGTCTTATACAGCGTGAGGGCCAAGACGATAGTATCGTATGTGAGAGGCAACCATGCCGATGCCGATGCTGCCCATCCGCTATGGGAAGTACTAGATTGATTAGATTATAAGCACGGGTAATCATCAGGAGCAAACACATACACAGAGTCATCAAAGATCATTGTACAGGCTGTAATTTGTTGCGATATCATCATGTTAGTGAGCCGATGCGGGGTACCCCGGATTGCTGTATCACGCACCATGGATGCTGGTGTTATGTACGACCGCTGTATGGAAACAGTATGAGAGGTGTGTACTTAACAGCCATCAAAAATACAGGAACACCCACCGACTCCGTGGGTAAGCAACCAGGCGTTGACGCCAAGTTCGATGGCAAAGCAGATGCCCACGAAAATAACGATGAACGGCTGTCTATGGTATAGCGCCGATATCCTGGATAGAGTTGCGGAGAAATAGAGGATTGTGATTGATTAGCATTTGGAACGAGGAGGCGGCGTGATGGAGGCTGATCACACGTACCGCAACAGCATCATTAGTGCGGTGGTGTTGATACCGATCACTGTCATGCTCCCCTCGTATCGAACGTAGTGCTGACATCTGTCGTGTATTTGAGACGGCTGGAAATACGGTCAGAAGGAGAATACCGACCGCTGGAGACAGACTCAGTGAATTTCATGTTTACAAAAACGACTGTGAGAACTTACTTCGACTGTCCAGCTTGGGGACAAGTAGGCTGCATTAACAGGAATAGAGCGCAAGTTCAGAATTTAAGTAGCTGCAATTGATGCTTTGCATACCAAAGAGGTTGACAATAAATCCCAGAGGTGTGAGGTATCGGTTCTAACGACGAGCCTAAGTTCCCGTAGCTCATATGCCAACTGAAACACGAGCGCACCATCAGAAAGAGCACTACAACTAAAGAATAATGAGCACAATCTTCAAGAAAATCGAAATCATACTCACGAAGTCCCTTACGTCCGCGCCAGATATACTCCACCTGGCATACACAGCACATTATAAGCATAGTGTACGGCAACTTAAATTGGAAGGAATATACCTCGTCTGCTAACGTGACTATATGGTCCCAGATCAGTATCATGAAGCTTACAAAGCCCATGTACTACACAGGAGAATGTTTAAGCAATAGAAAGACATTGCAGCATAGTAACCTAACTTACGACCGTCATCCGCCTATCCGCATATATAACTTTAGCGCTGTACGAGAATGACGACCGAAGAACTCACACTTGAGAGAGGTCAACATCGAGAGGCGGCGCGACATCGTCAGCCTTCCTCGTCACAAGCCCCAGCAGCTCGCCGAACATGATGGTTGAGAGAAGAGAGAATACGCCCAGTGGCGACTGCAAGGTCGAATAGTGTACCCGTACTCCAGACTCGGAATATGGTTATAGGGGTCAAGCTGTCTGCCAGTGCCAAGCCAAAATCGAGAAACTAATACCGACCACTAGCGCTGCTTGTGATCTCGCCCTTCCAATTTATGCGGTCTTTTTTGCGAGGAATTTCACCTGCGGCGAGGATTGTGGCGTTGTTCCTGGTCAGAATCCAGCTTTCCTAAGATTTCTGGAACGTAAGAGCCTAGAGGGCTCGGGTCGTAGTCGTCGTGAGGGGAGATGGAGTGGGGAATGCGGGGAATAGCGCTTTGACAGAGGGGATAGCATGCCTTGCCTTCTGGACATTGGGAAGCGCAGTAGGTATATAAGTTAGGCGTCCCGCGAAAGTTTTAGTATGTTTGGTTTGGAGTAGGTTCGAGGGTTCAACGAACGCGGAGGAGCGCGGACGATTCAAATGCGTGTTGTTGGCGTTGCAAATGGTTTCAGTCATGTATCATTTCCACGCAGACTTCAGACGGTAAGTACGGAGTGCGGACGTCAGTATGTTGACTTTACGGACAATGCTCAACGTCACTGACCGAATATGTTCACAGTGCTTGGCGTAACTTAATCTCTCCAACGTAACGTCCGGCGCCATGAAGCACCAGGCAAAGAATACGTAGAGGTGGGTTCAGCTCTACTGGCAGGCGGAATCCGGAAAACCGTGTAAGACAACGTCGCTTGTAGGCCAGATGTTGGACGCCATCTCTGACGCCGAGCACTGCTCACGGACCCTGTTGTCCAGTTAGCTTGGCTCACCATGATCTCCGAACATCCCATCTGGAATCTGCTAGCATGTGGATGAGGTCAGTTGAACATACTGACCGTAACTATCGAACGCAAAGCTACTCGCACTTACGAAGTCGTCACTGAACTCTTGCCGTATACATATGGCGAGCTTCGACGATTAATGCTCGAAGCATCAGTAAGTCGCTCGAAGAAAGCAACTGGTAAATACGTACTTACAGATCAAGGATCCGTCGCTGCTGAGCGCTGAGCTCTTGTGACCAGGGAGTTCATGCCCCCGTTGATTAGAGCGGAGCAAAGCAGATGGGAGGTGCATCAGTATCATTCCGAGACATTGACATTTGCAGAGATGCAGATTTGCGTAGATGTAGATGTGCCACCAATCAATAGCGCCTAGAACATATCCCAGGGGTCCATGGGATCTCACGGTACCGAAGATGGAGAAACAGAGGGGTCCTGTGAGAGTATGGCAAGTAAATGAACATGGTTGTGTGGGATGAAGAAAGGCGCGTGCGATACAGCGAGTCGTGATGATTATGAAGGAGGTGGAGCGGCAAGGGAACTCACCTTGGATCTGTACCATCTGACAACCCACGTATGTTCACGCATATCATGGTAGTGCAGGGAAGTCGTTTCTCAGGATCGTGCTGGAGCAGCTGGAGGAGGGGCCACTTGGTTAATGAACATCCCTTCGTCATGAGCTCTTCATTGGGGCGAGAACTTGAGGTCCACGCAAGATATGGTTAAGCTTGTCGGGCGCTTTCTCATGATTGTAAGTCGTATAGCATTATCAGTTTTGATATAGCAGTACTGACCGTTGTGGCCCTTCAGGTCTTCGAAAGGTGGAACCTGTTAGAGGGCATACATAGATTACATAAAGCTGAATGTCAGGATTATTGCAAATACAATGACAGTGACGTACTCTGGAGAGGAGAGAAGTCAAAGTAAATATTGGTGTGCTTGTGACCTGGAGTGCCTTGTATTGCCTATCAAGGTCAAGGACCAGTGCGCACGACGACGATTCGAGTAGGTTACGCACTTTATGATGTAATTCCATGCCACTAGTATCAGCCCTGTCTCGAGAATATCCTCAATAAAGGTATGTGGGCCACTAATGCGGGTCTTCAAGCTTGCACCCGTCCGGCGTTGAGAACGTGCTTTAGCGGGAGGGGCGCACTGCAATCTGTCTGCCAGCAATTTCAGACAACGCGGAGCCACATTAGTCTATGAGGGGTAACGTTCGTCTCGTTATGGTGTAGTGACTCGGTGCCATCGCTTGAATACGGCGGGGGACTGCACTGTGGGGCAGCTTGAGATCGAGCAACTCGTCGCCCGCTCCAGCGAAGCCGTCGATAACGAATATGCCCAATGCAAGATCCAATCTCGTAGAGAATCTTGTTGGCGAGTTTAGTTTGGAGGCCATTATGGGGAATACTGCGAAAAAGGTGGTGTAGATTGCGCTTGGAACCAACTCGTTAGGGCCAATAAGAGGAGAGTTTATTTATGAAACCCCGTGGCGGGTGCCATCAACGATTCAATTCCTTCGAGTTCCTTATCCGAACAGCTCACCCGCGGAATTTAGCACCAGAGACTATTGGTTATAGTTCGAGCGATCTCAAATCTCGAAAAACTCCTTATAAGATAGGTGCTATCACGGTATAGTACCTATGGTCGTAGCACGAATCTAAGGCATCATAGGGTATATCAGTAAAGAATGCAGACGGAAAGGGATATACAATATTTCTGGGACGTGCCTTTCCAGTCCCTAAAACGAATGCAGAGGCCATTGAAGCAAGCTATTCGATATCTGCGATCACCTGGACGCGGTTCGGATAGATGGTGTGGTCTTGCAGTGATTTTTCACCCTTCTTCCGCCATACGATGAAGACAGGATCAGCAACACGGACACTTGTAGTCCGGTCTATCCAGTCATACTCTGTTGGGTGTTCAATGTTGTGGCTACAATCGTCTAAGAAGCAGAACACCATGAGATATGAAGGAGTATACATACCTCATGAGTAGATGCTGCTTTACAGTGGACTTTCTCGCTAGTTTGAATGTGGTGCAATGCGCACAGGTCCATGCGTAATATTCTTCGTGTTTCCGCAACCCGACTTGAAGGGCTTCAGCTTCTAACGGGCGTGTCAGTGCAATTTGCTGTTCCGTGGCCACTGTAAAAGACGGTGAAGGATGGCAGCGGAACCGACACTGTATATCCCATCAGTGTAACCTTTCACTGAGGCCCATGGCGCAGACATATACACATACCGCGGTGCGCCATTTCATAATTGGCATGCCCTCTACCGCTGATCTGTATGTTGGACACTGCAGACGTACGTCCGCTCGGTCTAGTTCGGCCGCTGTCGCAGTTTTGACATCGAACCCACAAACATTGATGATTATCTCCAACTGCTCGGTGCCCCTTTCCCCCAGGATTTCGGGCGGCCAGATCAACGAACATGCTCGGAAATCTACGTATTCTTCTTGAAGGATATTGTAATAGTGCTGCGGCGCCCACTCTGGTTTGGGCACTTTGTATGAAGTACACTGATGATACAGAGCGTGGGGCAGGGCTTGGGTGCAGGTGCAGTGAGGGCAGGTGAAGTAGGTGGCGAGTGCGAGGTCGAATGGGTTTACAGAGTTATCTAGACCGAGCCGCTCTCGGGTAGTCATCACGAACGACTGTTTTGCGTTGATCGCGCGTTGTTCCAAGTGGCGTGGTATGAATTCTTTCAAGAATCGCTGGAAACTATCCGCTTGAAAGTCGGCTATATCGGGGCTGAGCCATTCATGGTAGAGCTCGGGGATACGCAAAGCGGCATCGACAGTAGATATTTTGAGCGGGAAGTGCTCGTTGGCGATTCCTACGAGTGTTTTCTCTAAAACGTTGACTCGCTTTGTGAGTATAGATTTCACACGATGATACTCACGTCGTTCCCTCAGGAACTCCATAAATATGACAACGGCAGCTTTGATGTTGCCCCAAACTAAGCACATCGTCAGCGCGGCTCGGGAGATTTGATTATGAACTCCTTACTCCGAGGTGTGAGAAGTTGTGTTTTGCGAACTTCCGGCAGTCTGTCGAACTCGTAGCCGTAGTCCCAAGGGCGCGAGAGCATAAAGTCAATTTCTTCTTCGTAGCCGTCCTCTTTGAGTTTTGTGATGATACTATGGGAACACCGCGGAGGAGAGTCAGACACGTACAAAACCTTTGCTGATAGATTCTGACCTTTCTCTCCTCCGTTCGCGTATCTGCTCGAGCTCGGATGACCTCATGTCCTTGGCTATGTGGAAGTAATGTGACAAGTTCGGCACATCCTGGTTGCCCATGTCAGTATATGCCTGCGATATCATGCAGAAAATGAAGCGTGTCTCTGTACCGTCTCAACGTCAATAACCAGCTGCTGTCTAGAACTCAAGAACGCTGCTCGATCATTCGGAGACGCCGCCTGCAGGTTTGAGACAAGATTGAGATATTGGGGCATATAGAAGCACTGGTGTTCTATTGCCAGTATTATCTCAGCCAAGTTACGACAGGTGCGTATCATTGCATACCATCATCCAGGGAGGGTAAAATTGTTTCAAGACTGGGAAGTTTCGTTGGGTGCTGGACTTCACGGTCAAGTCTGGCATTGCACGGGTCGCGCCATACTCTCCTAGAATTGTGGTGAGAACGACCGTACGACAAAGAGTATACAAGTGTACCCACGAATCTTGGTAGCAAGTTTTGCACAAACGAACTCGACACCGCCAATACACATCTTGACAGTGCTGTTTGAGGCAGCTCTGAAAACGATGAATTGGTCCTCGTAAGTATATGCATCGCTATAGGAGGATGCGACTTACATGACAATGAGCGTCGAACATTAGATTGGCGTAAGCCGGTTCACTGAGGTCAGCGGGGCACGGCGGAAGCTCGGTCACGGTATGACGTGCGACCTGCCAGAATGAAGCCGACTTCCTGCTCATGAAGAATCGGCGCAAGTCCTTTGAGATCCTGGCAAGATGCAACAAATCTCGCGGATGTAAATGACTGCAGATCTGACAGAATAAATATCCCGGATATCAAGTCAATATATGCTATGAAGAACTCATGAGTTTTCCGCACCTCCATAATCACGTCCAGAGGCATGTCTAGCATTTGTCGTAGCTTCCCACGAGGCTTATGTCTCGCTACAGCGCGTTTCTTCGCTCTTTTTGCCACTGTTGCTGTAGCTGGGTGAGCTGGAGAACCTGACGTATCTTCATGACAGTCTTCGTTGGTATTGCCAGCATCAATCGGCGATACAGATATTCCAGTGACATCTTTCGACACTTGAAGTCGTCGTGATTTACGAGGCATATTTCCCGCAATGTCGTGGTTACACGGTGCAGAGATGCTAGAGATTACCTATGAACGTTTGAACATTGAAGGTCATGGTACGCCGTAGGCCCTTATAATTAGCGCGTACAGAATTATTGCCGGATATAGGCGCTTGCTGACATCATCACTCATGACCTCGTTCGAACATTAACTTTGAAGGGATCTCTGAGATGTCCTGAGCTGGAAATGAGCAACAACTCAGACATATGAAAACGTGCTGCGCTAAGCTTTGACTGAGGTCAAGTACACAAGAAGCCATAAGCTATTTGTTTCGTGATCTGGGGATTACCACCGTAGCTAAGCCATCTCGAACGTACTGTGTTGCATCAAGCTTTGTTCATAGCGCTTCATTCTAAGACAATCACACATACTTGAGGGAGCAGCCGTCAAAGCGGCGGGATACGATCTCTGAAACACTCATAACCAATGATAGAATCATTGTATTAGATGTCAGACAGATACTGTAGCAGAATGTCACTACCATTTACATGATTACAGTACCCCAACACAGACCGTGCGCAATTGCACAACGGAGTATTCAAAAATGGCACTGGCAGGAATCGAACCCGCAGCCATGTCGTCCAAGGGCATCGAAGCTGGACCGCGGCTGAGTTTGAATATTTTCTATGGCCGGATTTACTCGGTTTCTTGTCAGCGTGACTGCTCATTGAAGGGCTGTTTTTTCTCCTGGGTAGTAGGACAATATAATAGGGACATAAGTATGAGGGCTATGGTAACCTGAGCTTTTACTCAGACTGGTGGAGTTGTTGTGTTTGCAAAAATCATTCTGTGTTTGAGTGGTACAACTTGAAGCGCCCCAATACAGAACTGGTGAACGGGATAAGAACAGACGGTAATAAGTTGCTTACCAGAATGTAGTCCGATCAATTTCCCACACTTTGGGGACATGAACGTCACATCTCGCGACGCCCAAAACGCCAGCCCGCACAATAAAACGACTCTTCATTCTTCAGAGATCGTAATGGGATGCGTCTTTTTATCAATCATGATGAAAGGAGGCCTGCGAGATCAATTGATATCTATTGCATCTGTTGGGTGGCAGTGCGAAAGTGAAACCTAAACTCTGGGGCACCATGTTCATATAAGCATAGCTACACCTTATACGTGACAGCACTCACAACCCGTCTTTCACCCAGCTTAGTATTCATCGGTATTCAGTATCCGGCATGGATCGGTGCCCTGCAGAACTCCACCTCCGGATATTCTCGTTCGCGTGTACAGACGGTGGGCGTACCGGTTGCGCACTATCCCTCGTCTCCCGTCATATTCGCAGCACCTCTTTCCCAGTGAGGTTCTATACAATCGAGTTGTCTGGTGTCCCCTGCATGCGACTCTTCCTCAACACGTTCAAGACGATGCCGTATCCACCTTTTGTCAGCCATCTGTTGCTCTCCGCCGATGCTCACAGATGCGAAGGGAAAGAGTGTGCTGAGGAGCACCCGTCAGGCGTCGTCATGGACATCCTCCTGGCGGTTGCGCCGACCCTTGTCTCTCTTACAGGAAGCATCCCATACAACGTACACAGACATCGCTGCGCCTCGATCATACCAGCATCTCGAGCGCCTCACTTCCCACTCCTGCGAGATCTGAGTTGGCATGTTGACACCTCTCCGTGGATTATATGGGGAGATACAGCGACCAACTCACCTCAATTACCAAGTTTACGTCGGCTACACCTATGGGGAACACCTATCCCCCGTGACCACCTCTCGTACGTCACCGTCTTCACCAAAGCAGCGCCTCAGATGACCAACTTGCGGCTATCGGGTGTATCCGAGTTTGGAGAATTACCACACATACTTGCAGCCGCTCTCGAGCCAGGGGAGACTCAGCCCTCGACGCATGGGGCAGCTTTGCGCATCGAGCTTCCTAAGGGCCTTGAGCAGCTTATCGTCCAGAGTTCGCTCTTCGAGACGCCGCCGGGTCGTAATGGCTGGGCCGGAGCAGGGGCCATTGTGCATGCGACGATGGAGCGGAATTTGCTTTACATAGCTTGGAAGTATGACAAGATGCGCATTGCGCCTGCATGCAACTACACCATCGATCACGCCAGGGAGGACTGGTACGATTCCATCGAAGGAAGGGATGGGTGTTGGAGGAATCTGCCGCGCAAGTACTTCGCGTTATAAGACGGGCTGGAAGCGCAATCAACAGACCTAAGACGTGAGGTATTTATCCACAAAAGTAATCCATGGGGCCAGTTTGGGTTGGCAAAGATTAGAGACTGCTTTTTGAGAGAACTTCCCCGGTGTTATGATACTATATTGTGCCTTCATAGTCTCTGTGAAGTTGGCGAGCACCCTCTTGATCTTACTGCGATCCTTTCATGCGACCAAATCAGTATTAAACGTGCAGTTAGAACAAGCGGCGAAAGACGTGCTTACATCAGTCCTTCTCCCCCAACCTGCACGTACTCTACTAAGTTTCGAGAACCGTGCGTTTTTCGGAGCACGGAACTATTGCGGAAGCCGAGGGGCTCTACACACTAAATACCTTCGGTGTTTGCTGTAAATCTCAATGTGGCATCAAGTTCCAGTATTCAATGTTAAACGTCATGTCGTACCGTGGAGATTCCTGCAGAACACCTGTGACAAACTTGAAGCAGTAGGTACTGAGACACTCACCGTGACTGCAAAGAATACTAAGCACATGGTACCGTTACATGCCTGGTGTGGCCTAAGTCTGGGATTCACTGTCATGTTGATTCATAAGGCCGCTTTCGGTGCGTAGTGGTGGTCACAGAAGAAGTGGTTTACGTAGGATTGAGTTTACATAGGATCGAGTCAAACTTTGGCGCGCATCGCGGTTTGTCCGCGACCGTGATCATGCGCATGCGCACGGACTGCCTGAGACTGCGACCAATGGTAAGTCAGATAGACAACCTCGAATTCTCAAGAACCATTCTCTCACAGTGACTCACTTTTCAGCTATAAGTAAGTAATGCAGAGACTACTTACTAGATGTAATCCTCAGGCGTGACCGTCACTGCCACTGTCAGCTCAAATGGCCGCCATGGACACAATCCCACCTGAAATCCTCCTCAAGATATTCTCCTATATATGCACCGGCATTGATGGTAACATCGAGGCAGGGTGCACACTGTCCCTTGTCTCCCGACGCTTCCACTCCGTAGCCTTTCTCATCCGATTCGAGGCGATTTGCCTGAAGAGCGTCGTCCGAATGCGACTCTTCCTAGAGATGCTCGAGAACGCCCCCTCCATGCCTGTGATAAGGCATCTGCTCTTGTACGATGGGGTGTTCGACAAGGGGCCCGAAGTTGGAGACGTCACTCCAATCGAGGTTTGCGCTGCAATCATCTCCTTGGCTGCCCCTACCCTCATCACACTCGCCGGAGACCTTCGCACCATGGGCTTCACATACGGGCACTTGCCCTCTAATAGCACCTCCTTCCCTCATCTGCGAGACTTCAGTCTCGGCTGTCGTAAAATGTCACCGAACGAAACCATCGCCGCCCAGGCTCGTTTTCCGCACATGCGGAATCTCCGTCGTCTGCACAAATTCGACGTGCTGAAGACGGAGGAACATCTCCTCGACATCAACCTCTTCACTACCCCAAAAGTCGCCCCTCTCCTCACCAATATCCGCTTCTCCAACTTCAACCTATTTTACACGCTCCCTCATATCGTCGACGTCGCTCTTATTCGCCGGGAATCTGATTCTGAATCGCCCGAGTCGTCACTTCGCCTATTGGAGAAATTAGAGATCCTCATAGTGCAAGGGGCTTTCATCGATAAGCTACGATATAACGACTCAGATACGGAGGAGCAATGTAGGATCCTTGACGAACTGGAGTTGATGGCGGCAGACAAATACAAAGGTGTTCTCTTTGTGGCTGGCTGGGATGATTATGAACTCTAATTCCGGGATTGTGAGGCCGATTGGAGGGAGGTTGTCGAAGGGAGTGGGGATGGTTGCTGGGATTTAGCCTTCATAGGCGAGAGCCGGAGAGAAAGTAGCCCGGAGATGCCAGTGTGTGTGTTCTGGGAGTGGTAGTGCTCTTGAATTGACTCCAAGTGGTTAGTACCGGTCAGTGGTGGATCGTCCTTTTTGACGTAGGCTGGTTTCCTCGGTAGTATCTCAGTTAGCTGTACTATATTGTGTAAAGCGGTAGTATATGAGTATTGAGCTACGTAGGGCGCCAACAGAGCTATGCTGTGTCGGCCGATAGACACAAGGAGGTGTGAAGAGACAGGACCGGGCTATTCACAATGGCAAGTTGCACACCGTGAAGCAGAATGGGGGTAGTGGTGGTGGTAGCGAGGAGCACAGTAGAAAGGACAAAAACACAGACTAGCGGTTGGGCGACGGTGACGAAGAATTGAGTGTGGTCCCTTAAGTTGTCACTAGCAGAATTGAAGATACCGAATTGTCTCGTCTCGAGTGACCTGTCGAAGGTGCTACTTGGTACTTACTGTCAGGGGAGGAAAAACTCGGAAATAGACCTCTCCGTCGCCTCGCATATAGTGAGTATCTCCGAGTTAGACTATCGAGTGGAAGTATCCTCCGTTGACGTGCGACATGCTGCATCCGGCGCGGCGGAGGAGCGTGATGATTGCCTCATCAGGTAATTCGTCGGGATGCGTGGCGCTTACCAATTTCACTTGCCAGCGACCATCCGCAACCATCTATACACCCTGAGTGAACTCGAAGGCGGAATATGACGCGCATGGTTGTTTGTCTATAAGCCGTCATCGTGATCATGAGTAGACCGCGACCGAGGGTAAGTAAGGAAGACAACTTCTCAGCAGCTGAGGCTGTGCTTTTCAACACTGACTGTGACTCACTCCTCACTCTTCAGGTGCTTATGAGTACTTAAGGTTACGCACGGGTAACAGCCACTGGTCTTCTCCAGGTTGCCTAATTACCTATCACAGTACTTACTACCTCCAGTCATCGCGATGCACACAATCCCACCCGAACTCCTCCTCAAGATCTTCTCCTACCTACGCACAGACATCTCCACCACCACTGCAGCAGGACGCACCCTGTCCCTCGTCTCCCGACGCTTCCGCTCCATAGCCTTTCTCGTACTATACGAGACAATCTCCCTCAAGAGTATTGGACGGATGCGTCTCTTCCTAGTGATGCTCGAACGCAGTGTCCACTCCGAGTTTACTGGAATGCCGGTTATAAGGAATTTGTTCCTGTACGACGGCGGGTACGACGAGGGACTCGACTATGAGAGCGGGGTTACACCGATCGACATATGCACCGCAATCATCACACGCGCTGCCCCCACGCTCATCACACTCGCTGGAGACCTCCGCACCATCGGCTTCACATACGCTGACTTACCCTCCAACGGCACCTCCTTCCCTCACCTCAGAGACTTCAGTCTCGGCTGTCGTAACATGTCAGCAAACAAAATTAAGAACGCTGAGGCACGTTTTCCACGGATGCCGAATCTACAGCGTCTACACAAATTCGACGTGTTAAAGACGGAAGAAGATATCCTCGACATTAACCTCTTCACTAACCCCACCGCCAAAGTCGCCCCTCGCCTCACACACATCCGTATCTCCAACTTCGACCTCCTCTCCACACTCCCTCGTATCCTCTCCACCGCTCTCACACACCAAAAGTCCGAGTCCTCCCACCTCCACCTCCCGAAGAAACTGGAACGCCTCATAGTACAAGGCACCCTCCACGGCGTGTACGACTGCCTCGGCAGTCCTGAATCGGAGGAGCAGTGGAGGATCATTTGCGAGTTGCAGTCACTAGCAACAGGCCTGAGGAAACATAGCTATAGTGGTGTTCTCTCGGTGCCTGAGTGGGGTCACTATGAGGTGCGGGACTGTGAGGTTGAGTGGAGGGAGGTTGTTGAAGGTGATGGGGGAGGGGATGGGGAGGGGCGTTGGAGGGATCCGCCGAGGGAGACGTTCTCGTTGGTGGAGTATAATGCGATGGGGTGTCCGATGTTGTGTGATTGAAGGTATACGTGTCCTTGGATGAACTTCTGACTGGCGTGGTGACTCAGCTTTGGATGTTGCTAGGTTTGCTTTGTACAATATCTTGTTAATTGGAAAGCGAGGAATTTTCGGTTTGCGGCGTACACACGTATGTTAGGGAATTCCATGAGAGTGAGAGTATCGCAAGAAAGTAGTGTACACGATGGTATGACAAGAAGATGAAGAAGGGTGCGCAAGAGTGGTTATGTATGATCATGAGCACACAGAAGAATATGAAGAAGGATGCGCATACAAGTGAATATCACGAAGGATGACCGGAGGGATTCCGAAGGAAGCGCAGATTATGAAGAAGGGTGCGCATACGATCCATCGAGTCACAACTCACGTGGTGACGACAAAAATGAAAGACAGAGACTGGTGTGCTGATTATGAAGCACCACCAGTCGACGACCCACTCTTGGACCTATACTTGACGATCCACGGGTGTTTCCGCACGTCGGTTAGGGGGAGGCGCTTTTCGGGGTCGTATTGCAGCAACATTGCTATATAGACTACGAAATCTAGTTTCTCCAATAGGGATTCTTTAATGTTTAAGGGCAAATTCCGGAAAAGGGGG
>JAXQGN010000570.1:0-17346 GCA_037039805.1 Irpex sp. M6601 | reverse complement strand
ACTGCTACGGGGAGTTCGAGTGTGAAGAGGTGGCGCGTACCTGGCAGACGACCCACGCGGCTCGACCAGTCTCAACCACTGAGTACCTCTCCTGTGCATGCGACGTATGCGTCAACCGAAGACGACGGATACTCGTACTCGGCCGTCGACTCACCTCCCGCTGAACACCGCCAATCACAATCTCAGACTCGCCAATCCCGTCAGTCGACGACTTCCATCTCGCCTGGCCCACCTACTCGTCGAAATTCCTCCCGAGATAGGGATAGGGAAGGCGAAGAGACGTGGTACGGTATACCGTTCGAGAGTCTTGTCAAGCTTACCTCTGCCAACGAGGGTGGTGGATTCGGTAGTGGTGGTGGCGGTGGAGGAGGGTTCGGTATGTCGTGGAGAGGACGAGACCCGGAGATTGCGACGTTGTACAGCGCTGCAAGTATCGCGTCTGTACCTCGGGTGACAGCCCCCGTGCGATCGCCCTTGGGTTCAGTCTTCCAACAGACATCCAACACCTCTAATACCCCTACGAACAACACCAGCAACATGATCCCAAGAACGACCTCACCCATCCCCTCCGAATCCTTCTACCGAGACAGAGATAGAGACCCGACCATCCACGCCCTTCACACATCCCGACGCGCCTCCTTCGAAGACCGCGACATGGCGCAAGACGCCGTTCCGCTCTACACCACACCCGACGAAGTCATCATCGGCGACTACGGCCTCGTACGATGTGGCCTGCTGAACGACCGCGTGCACGCCGTGACCGTAGACTTGCGCGGTGAGGTAGGCGTATGGGACGTCGTGCGCGGCGTATGTGTTGGTCGGTTCAATCGTGAGGACGTCGCCGAGGCCGCCAGCAACGACTGCAGTGCGAAGAGCGATGGTGGGGAGTGCGACGAACAGAGGAGTCCGAGGGAGGCGCTGGATATTGTGAAGGAGAGGATTGAGGGGGAGGCGGTTGTTGCTACGTGGGCGAGTGTGGATACGAAAACGGGGCTGTTGAGTGTGCATCTTGGGGAGAGGTGTTTTGAGGCGGAGGTTTATGCTGATGAGGCGGGCTTTGGGGCTGATAGGCATTTTAGCGATGAAGCGAGGAGTGAGTTTTTGTTCTCGTCTTCCGTTTCTGTGTTATATCCATATACTGACGTCTTGGTTTTGTAGTAAACGTCGGGAAGTGGGTACTGAGGAACCTGTTCATACATTTTATCAGGGATCAACACCGCGCCGCTACGAAGCGCAATCGAGACTCTGCGAGCACGGACGGACACAGCCAACGATCCCACAGACCCAACGCCCCGCACCACATCGACCTCTCCTCTTCCTCCCCTCCCGACCGCACGCATGCTCGATCGCCCTCAGACCCCTCCCGACGTTCCCCACAAATATCCAAGTCATCCACCATCGTCTCCTCCACAAACATGATACCCGCTGTCGCGCCCACAGTCGCTCCGCCCTCCGTACGCTCCTCACCCCTCCTCACACCCATGATCCCCCTCGCCGCCTCTGGCGTACGTGATTCAGCGCTCTCACCGATCCCTCAGTCCCCTCTCAGTACAGAAACAACACCGATGCCTATCCCGCAAAGACGTCCCGGGACAGCCGAGAACGGCACCAACGGCAACCGCACGAGCGACTATTTCTCCCTGCGTGCAAGACGACCCTCCGTGTCGACATCTACACCGACGCCTGCTGTGCCGACGACGCCAGACGACTTCTCGGGCTGGGGGACCCCTAAGGCTGGAGATCCTGCTTCTGCTGGGTCGGGAGTTCCGCAGACGCCGACTACGCCTGGTGGTGGACTGATGGGACGGTTGAAGGCGTTTGGGAAGGGGACGAGGAGGCATGTGACAGAGGGTTCTGGGGTTGTTATTGGGAGCCAGGGAAGTGAGGCTGGTGTCGGTGTAAGTGTGAGTGCTTCTCGTCGTTTTCTCGTGGATACGGGCAAGACTAATTATGTTGTAGGATAATATACTACCGCCACCCAAGACACCCGTACAGACTCTCCTCGCAGGCCCGTTCACCCCGCCCATGTCGAACGAAGCCCCGACGATCAGCCTACCGCCACACATGTCGCTTCTCATCTCGGAGGAGGCGCCTTCAGGCTCTGGGTGGCGGATACTGTATCGTGGACAGGTGTCGAGTACGGGACAGGACGCGAGGGTGCTCGAGGAGGTGATGCCGTTCTGGCTGCTTGAGTACTTGCTGGTGAACAAGATACCGTCTGTGCCGACCGTGAAGATTAGCTTTGTGTTGTTGCCGTGGAAGAGCAAGGACTCGAACGAGGAGCCGTTGCCCGAGTTGCTCAATACGTGAGTGTCTTTAGCACTGTTCGTTTTTACGCGAGGCTGATGGTTATACGCTGTAGTGCACAGTCGAAGCTTACTGCGAGCAGGTTCTTGCGGGTGAGGAAGCTCACGCAGCACGTACGTACTCTCCTAGATCGTTTCTGTGTATATACTCACTCGGCCTATCGTACAGGTACAAGACAAGCTGGACAAACTCGCAAATTCACCAACTTCACGACCAACAACAGCAGCTAACACGCCCCGCTCCTCTCTCGACGCACGCTCTCTCAAGTCCGTCGCTCGGAACGACTCAGTTTCGGTGAGAGCCGAAGAGCAGTACGAGATTCTCTGCGACGGGATGGTGTTGCCCTTGGATATGACGTTGGCGGCTGTGAGGCAGTTTGTGTGGCGGTCGTCTGGGGAGCTTGTTATGTACTATCGACGCAGGGCTGTGGCGTCGCCTGGACTGTTGTAGCTGGTGCGTGTATGTTATGGGGTGCAGATGATGTAGGATGTTGTTTCGAATCAGATGGACGGTCACTATAGATGTGTATTATGGTGCAGAAGCGGGGTTCAGAGGGTTGATCAAGTGGCGGGGGAGAAAGGAATAACTTCTGGTACACCTGGCACCTTTCAGGCTGACACCTGTGGTCCCTATTGTACTATCATGGCCAATCTCTCATGTTCCAAAGTATATTTTTACAGTTAGATGTAGCCTCTGTGTAAAAGAGAAGCGGCAGAAGGTTATTCGACGATGTGTAAGACAAAGCTCGGTTACTTATGAAAGTCGATGACTGGTAGGAAACCACCCTTATTCACGCCCAAGAAACGCAAACATCATTGCGTCATCGTCATCCCACCACTCGCCTGGCAAAGAGCTGTGTTAGCGAGACCACCAGAGCACAGCTTACAAGGGTAGACTTACCGGTCGGTAGTAACTTATCCAGGTCCATATCAAAGCACGTCGTCTCGTCGTCCATATAAGTACCCTTGATATGGTCAATCTTCGAGTCTTCGTACGAAAGTGACTTCGATCTTCTGCAGCCGAGACCAAATTTGGGGCCATCGCCTTCACCCTGCATTTGGAGCTCGCTACGAAGATAGCCAAGGCCTTCAGGGTTCCTTTTTCGCACCATCAACCATAATATCGACTGAGCTCTGAAGACGAAATAAACAACGCGCAGCGATTTATGCGCGATAAGCAGCCTTCTGAGCGCCACCAAATCGACCAGAACCTGCGGGTCCTCGATATACACTAGAATGCCCTCCACGCGGAACTCTTCGAAATCGTCGCCATCTCGATACGGGTTGGTCATGTAGATGCTCATAGACGAGTTGGTACCCATCTGATATCCATTCATGGTCAGGAGGATCTCGGGACCCTGCGGATAAAATTTCCCTGTCCAATAACAAGAGTTAGCAAACGACGGAGACATTGAGACAGACTGATCAACACTTACAAGTGTTTATTCTCATTTCGTTGTCAGTCTGGTGATAGTACCCAGTGTATGCTCGCATTACCTGCAGGAGCCAATCCCTTTCAGGCGCGGGCAGAGCAAGAAGCATGCAGTGCGGGTTGGTCAACGCGGCTTGAAGACAAAGCTGAGAATTGTCGGTACATGAAGACGCGGTGGTGAAAGTCCGGTTTCTGCCGCGCACGCTTCGATACTTGGTCGAAGGAGGAACCCAGACGTCGCTGTCACCTTTATCCCAGGTGATCTCCCTGAATGTGTTTCCCGGTGAGAGCGAGAAGTACTTGATGTATTTGATAATATGTCGAAAGGATGGGAAATGGATGTCACAGACCATGCTGTGGACGAACCGCGGGTAGGACGGCGTGGTGATAAGGGTGAGAGGAAGCCTCCAGTGAGGAGTATTAACGAAACAGCGCGGAAATTGTTCTGGAATAGGACCCTGCAGGCGTATGCAGCGGAGTTTGTGTCGAGTTAATGGATGGAGTAACAGGTGATAGAATGATCTCGGAGTATCATATCGTTGAAGAACGTCGATGCAAGGCACAGCACGTAGTATGGTCGTTTCAGCAAGCGTCGGGCATCCTCGTGTGGCAAACTCGAAGGCGATCTCAAAGTCTTCTTTGGAATGAATGTAGAGGACCGACCCAGTATACATGTGTTGTCGTGATTGAACCGCCCAGTGTAGACAGACGAGGGAGCAGGCCTTAAGCGAAGAGAGATGGTCGTCCGGGCTCTCGGGGTTCGGTCTAAGTTGCCTGACCAAGCGTCGTATGTCGTTGTCTTCATGGGTCAGCTCTAAGCAAAGATGGTTTACATGCCATATGATGTTATTGAAGAGTTCGGAAGGAACATCCTTTGCACACTTGGGAAGGTGCTCGCCTCGGGGCAGTGTGGAAAGCAGTGTGTGGGAGTCGACCTTGATATGACGCCACCCATAACGATGTCAAGTGCGTCCAGGGCGGCATGACTCCAGCGACAACAACTCCGGCTGGTCCTTGGTGAGTGGGGCAGGTAGCTCAAGAGTGCGAAGTGACTCGATGAAGGCCGCTATGTGAGTGATCAGCATATTACCTTATGGCGATCTTAGCACGCTACGCACCACGTCTTTCCGCCTTCTTTTCTGCTTTGATTTTGGCTGAAACCCACGCCCACTCATCCCTCATCGCCTGTAGTTCGGCCTCGTAGTCAATACTACAAACACAACAGCTCAATGTGAGAACATTGAAGGAACACGAAGCAGTGTAACATACTTGAAAGGGTTCCAAACTCTGTCATCCATGGAGAGGAGGCTGTGGACGCAACGTCTCTTCAGGATGTAGGACCTTCTCGATTTGGAGTCAGCTACACCATCGCAAGAGATATATGGAGGTTGCGCCACCTGATTAAAAGGGAAGGATCGACGTTGAACTCATTGGGTACACTGATAGCGGTGGCTATTCCAGACTACGCTTCTATTGAAGCCGAGTTCTCACAGTAATTTTAACACAATCCGAAGTACTGGACTGCGTTCACGGTAACGACATTGCGCATGCCCACCAGCTCTGGGGGAGTCTTCAAGTCGGCCACAGACATCAACTGAAATTATCGATGGCGATAGCTGTGAGATACGCAGACCAATCGTAATGAGGTAGCACATACCTCTAAGATTGCAGATTCTGCAGACAATCGGTACGTTGCGTACCATACATTCATGCAACACTGCATGGAACAATGTAATGTGAACGGTCCATGATGCAGATAGGTCCTATAAGCTGCTCCCGTCCGTATCGAGTGCCTATCGCCACCGTTGTCCCGGTTCATGCCTCCCTCTTGCTTAATAGGGTCCGTAGGGACAGATGCATGGACCTGTTAACGTTGTCAGCTGCACTGTATGATACACGGAACACGTGGCGCCTAGGCCTATGGATTGAATACGATGAGCGTCCGAACATCGAAATGAAACCGTGAGCCGCATGTACTTGACACAGCTACTTACGATCTTTACTTTAGCCACGAGTCCGGGTTAGTGGATTACGACCCGAGGAAGCGTCTCTGGGAAGTACGCACTAGATTATCATTGAGAACGATGCATGAGAAAATTGACGAGCATTCTGTCACTTATCAAGGTGAGCCTCCTATCACACGTTTGCTGTGCACATACGATGCCCAGATAAGGCCCATAGCATATAGACCCGACCAGCTCGCAGCAACTGCGGTCGGAAATATGGCACAACTGTGGGATACCGATGTCGTAAGATACCAAGCACAGGAGTAACTTGAAGCTTGAAAGGCCCACATACATTTCGTCTGGATGACTAGGGCCCTGATCCCCTCACCGTCACTCTTAGAGTAACTCTGCCTTCACTGAGCCAAGGTGAAGCAAATTAAGTAGCGGCTAGACGTGAGCAGTGCAGATGCTCTTTCAGCTTCTATCCGCAAGGCCCGGACCATGGGGCTCCGTTCGCTGTAGCCCACGGTCCAGGTTGCCTACCATGCCCTGATCAAATGGCGCACGCAACATAGCTGGATCTGTCTCTCAGAGCCAGCGAGGATGAGGGCAACTGAAAAAGGAGGCGTAAACTGTGTGAGAGGTCATCACCGTTTCGAGCGTCAGTATAACGCACATGAACCAAGGTTTCCTGATGACGCACTTCCGATATACCATTACTCGTGCGCCCATGCATGAAGCTCCAAACAACATGCGAGAGGGAAGGTAGAATACGCCATAATAGCGCAAGCTTTAAATAACAATAAAAACTTCTTCTCCAAATGTTCAGTCAGAGTTTAACGTTTAGAGCTTATCGTAATATGTGTCGAGCGACGGGATGTCTGGCTTGAGACCCTTCCGCACACGGATGCTTCTGACCAGTTCCTCTACCTTGCTACCCTTCTCCAAAGGAGCTGCAATATCGACGTCAGCATCGACACACCAGAGACCGACTAATATATGCACTTACATCCATCGATCAACTCGTAGTGATCGAACACAGTATCGTGGGATGCTTGACCAGAGGTGGCGGCATGGAGGTCACCGTGGAAGCCGAACGACTCAGCAACGGGCAGGTAAGCCTTGACCGTAAGCATGGGGGCTCCGGGCTTCTGCTCCTCGCTGAAGACCTTACCACGACGCTGACTAAGCACAGAGTGGACACCACCGACGACAGACTCCGTGCACTGGATCTCGACCAAGTAGACGGGCTCCAGGAGCCCGGGGTCTGCGAGCAAACAAGCGGCGTAGCAGACACGACGACACATAGGGATAACCTGTCCCCCACCACGATGGATGGCATCACTGAGTAGCTAGTTGAATGAACATATTAACATGAGTATATGCTATCAGGAAACCAACGACGATGGTACTTACCGTAACGTCGAGGATGTTGAACCTGACACCACGGACGTTCTCCTCGCAGCAGACCCCCTCCTTGGTCGCCCACTGGAAGGCAGCAACACACGAATCCTTGATTTCGTTGAGGTACTGCACACCCTTGGTGACATCAACGAGCAAGTTGGGGCCAGTGGTGTCGGGGCCGAAACACCAGATCTTCCTGGCTTCGGTGACGTCCCAACCAAACTTGTCCGCAAGGAGGCCTGCTCGGATGTTGGAGTCCTGACTGGCAGAGACCTTGCCTGCTTCGATGGTGAGGGTCAACTCCTCCTCGAGAGGCTGTGCCTGGACGTACATACGGTTGTGCTTGTTCTGCGACTTGGAGAGAGCGACAATCGAGGACTCGGTGCGGATAGTTTCACGGTAGCCTACGAAGGGGTCGGAAATATTGAGAGGGACACCAGCATGGTCCTCCTGGAGATCCTTCAAGCAAATCTCCAAGTGGAGCTCACCAGCACCAGCGACGATGTGCTCACCGCTCTCGTTGATCCAGGCCTGGACACAGGGGTCGGATTTCGAGAGACGCTTGAGACCTTCGACGAGCTTGGGGAGATCGGCGGCGTTCTTGACCTCGACAGCGCACTGCACGACAGGAGACACGGAGAAACGCATGACCTTCATGTTGTGGGCAGTCTCGGAAGTGGTAAGGGTACCGCTCTTGAGCAAGAACTGGTCGATGCCAGCAAGGGCAACGATATTTCCAGCAGGGCAATCCTCGATCGACTCTACGTAGCGGCCCATCATGATGAATGTGCGCTGAATTGACTTGATGAACAAGTCCTCCTTCTTTCCGGGGACGTAGTTGGGGCCCTGGATACGGATCTTGGGGCCAGCACGGATAGTGCCAGAGAAGACACGACCGAAGGCGTAGAAACGTCCCTTCTCGGAAGTAGGCACCATCTTGGATACGTACAAGCAGAGAGATCCACTAGGATTGCACTCGCGGATACCGACGGCAGTCTCGTCGTCCATGGGACCCTCGTAGAGAGTCTCGACACGGTAACGCTGCGCGGTGGTGGGAGAGGGCAGGTTGATGACTATCATCTCCAAGAGAGCCTCGTCAACGGGCAGGAACTTCCTCATGATGACCTTCAGTAGATTTTTGCCCTCGAGATCACGGTCGTCCTGGATGAGCTCGATGTCGAGCTTGCCGAGTAGTATGCTAATGGCGTCGTGATTGGAGTCCAAGACAGTGTCGAAGATCTTGTATATTGGGTCGAGAACGAACATGCTGAAGGCACGATCGAGGGGCTTGCCGTCAGCGTCGGTAGATTTCGTCAACCATTTGCGAGTGGCGGGATTGAAGTAGTTGTCGCCCCAAAGCTTAGCCATCATCTTTTCCTTGTCAACGCCAAACTTTTGGGCATAACGGTTGGCGAATTGGCGCAGTGTGAAGGCCCAGCCGTGAAGACCGGAACCAAAGGCAACGGTGCCCTTGTCGGGGTAGACCTGGACATCACCAAGAGCATTGTCCTGGTACATCGAGATGACACCGTTTACGGAGTCGATGATACGGCGGAATTCCTGGAAGAGAGTCTCATTGTCGGTGTGGAAGTCGAGGATGGCACGGTCGAGCTTGTTGATCACGAGAACAGGCGTGACACGCTCCAACAGCGCTTGACGAAGCAAGGTTTCGGTTTGCCCACAGAAACCCTCCACGCAGTCAACAACAACGAGGGCACCGTCGGTGACACGGAGAGTGGGCGTGATTTCAGGTAAGTAGTCAATAGGTCCGAGGGTGCCGATCAAGTTGATCAAAAACTCGCGGCCTGTACACGTGTGAGAATCTAATATTTTTGACGAGTTAGGGCGTGCTTACCTTCGGTGGGTTGCTTGATAGTTTTAACATACTCCTCCTCCAACTCGAAATACATTGAGATAGCAGTCGACTTGATGGTGATAGTATCATCTGTTGTATCGCCGAACCACGGGCGAGTCTGCCGGCGACCAGTCAACATACAAGCCTTTAATGCGATTGAGTCGACCAAAGTGGATTTTCCGTGGTCAGCTGCGAGAACTTTAGACTCTTGAGTCCACAGATCCACGAATAGGGGCCTCACCGTGACCAATCACACTCATGTTGCGGATGTTGGTAGGCTTGCCCATGAGCTCTCGAATCCTGTCTGTTGACCATCCCGACAGTGAGCTCCTCCACTGGTTTTTGCATGTAAAATTATCTACTCGCCTACGGTAAAGATTCTGTAAACAATTTCGTCAGTAACTACCTCAGAACCAGAGAATCTAGAAGCTTACACCATGATGCTAGATCTATGGAGTTGTGCTATTACGCAAGCTTCGTTTGGAGTGGTGTTATACAGCTGTCGATGTGAGTTGCGACGAATATAAGAAGGTAAGCGGCCGCACACCAGATGGTAGTTCTACGCTAACTTCAAGGATAGTTGTGGCGCCTAGTTGGCCAGAACCGTCGTGCGCGCGCTTGAAATGATCGCCCCATGCTTCCGAGTCCTGAAACTATCTGACTTGCAGAACGGTAGGGAACGGTACCGGCGGAGGAGAATCAGACGTACAGTCAAGAGGTTCCGCGAGAGACTGGCCACCATCCACTACGCTCTCGACTGAGCAGTGAAGGATATCTCGGTCATAGTCGCAGGTACCGAGCCGTTGACGTAGTGACTCTACTAGACGCGCAACTCGTTTATTCACAGTACTGCTGTGGGTCAACATAAGTATCTTGAGTCTATTGATTTCGGGAACGATGAAGAGTCAGAAACCACTCCGCAGTCCGAGCAAAGCGATCCCTATGATACTGCACTTCGAGTTCCTTTCCATGCAGGTGAACGAGCATACAGAAGAGCCGTATCTACCGCATGACAACATCAAGATCGCGCTGCCGCGGGCAGATGTGTTGAAACTGGTGCCAGCTGGTAATGGCAAGGGCTCAGTGAGACCCAAGAGACCGTGACGGAAGACGGGCTGTTTGCAGCCCTCAGGATGCAGAAGATGGGTTTTTTACGCATCGATTGGCGAACTATAGTTGATCAGCATCTTTGGACTTCACAAGTTATTTTACACTTACGTAAAGTCATGAGATTTTCCAGCTACGCAGCTCAAAGAGGTCATGCTAGTGATAGTCATCCATAGGGTTTCGTGGTAGCCACGGGTCGCCAATTTAGCTTTCTACCGGCTATCGTTTCATGTGACCCAGTAGCCAAAGCGCTGAGCGATCTTCAGAATAAAGTTCAGTATGATACAATAATGCGACGTACACGACCTCAATACCGTAGCCTAATCACTTCGTCTCATATAGTTACATCTCTTCGTTCCACCGAACAAGGTCTCGTATGAAGTCACATGCGTCTTGCACAAGCTAGCCGCAGTGAAGGTTCGAGCAAGGCGGACTAGAGAAGTCGAGACTAGCATTCCGTGGGGAGAGCGGTGAGTGGAGGGAGATGAGTATAGTTAAGTTTCTTGAACCATTTGCGAACGAGAACGAGCGACTAGCCCGAGGAGTCGAGGTTGCAACCAAAAAAAGAACGTGTTCCATCCTGACCTAGATCCAGCGACCTAAACCGCAAACCGAGGAAGAGTTGCAGAGTGTTTGCTCGAAGAGCTCAGTTTGAGATGGTCGTGGTCGTCAACATGAGAGACTGGGAAGCGCCTCTCGATAGAAAAGGCAATGTTCACCTTCCCGATGCATCTTCAATCGAACCCTAACCATAACTTGCCTCACAGAGTTGCTAGTACTGTCTATCCACTTCCCTCACCCTGGCACTGACCGCCTCTTACACCACCACGATATACCGAAGGTTTTGCAAGCCTATTACAACCCACTGAAATGCACTCAGACTTTTACACTTTTCGCGATGCTCCTCGTAGATCCCAACACGTAGACGTCACTAATTTCACACAAGTAAGGTGGCCATCGTTGTGACCAACCCCGACGTACTCGGCATTATCCAACACTGCAGCGTACTACTCTCAGGCCCAATAGAAGTTGCCTTGCTCCTCCCGTTAAGATTTACCATGCGCAGTACACGAAAATTAACGCTTAGTTCAAGTATATGGCACACATCATCCACAGGAAACATGAACATGACAAAGCTCTCCTTGCGTTGAATCAGCCCAGTACGTCTCACTTCGATTGGAGATCTTCTGTCACTCAAATACGTACGTTGCAGAAGTAACGCATTCCGTCTATCATAGTTGTTCAAACCTCATTGATATTACTGTGGGCGCAAGGTGCGAATGATGCAGCGGACTCGGATAAGGATCTGAGCGACGAAACAACATATGCAGCACAGGTAAGGTTCACTTTCATCTTGTGTCCGTCTTACTGATTCTACTAGGGCCTTGCTCGTTCGCTTGTCACTTGCCTTGGGCTCACATACTGATTTACTCTGCCATGACGAATTCAGACGGAGCGCTTATTCATCGACCTCAACGTACACCTCCGTGTCGCTGCCTCCGTGTTGTTTCTAAATCTGTTTGCTCCTTCTCCTCACATACGCATGAATCAGCATATTGCAGGATTCAAGCTGCCAAGTGCCACACTTCAAGCTTCAAGACCGGACGTCGTAGCAGGTACTTAACGACATCGGCAGAAAAAATTCATATTACTCGCTGCCAAACGAGCTGCAGACAGATACCAGAACGCTAACGGAATGGCAACGAATACGCATAAACTAACCTGCCCTCTGTCTGCAGTGTGCGCGGCTCGCTGTCTTTGCAGACCGCGCTGACTACGGTGAGTTCTGACTTCCGATTTACTGCTCTGGGTTGCACTTAATATCGATGTAGGAGTAATGCACGGGGGCTACTAGTTAGCGCGATAGCTATGCTATGGAGTTCAGTTGAGCGTGTTCATAGGTACGACGAAGAAGAAGATTGCGGGGTATGAACTTCCTTCCATAATGAATATTTCACGGCCCCCCAGACGTTCCAAGCTGATCCTGTTCATACATTAGCTACTGACTATTGGATGAAAAACGCAACTTGATCTGAGGCGTACCAATTGGTTCCAAAGTAACTGGGTCTATTCGAAGATAATCCCCGTCTTCACTGGCAGAGTCTTTGGCTACATGAATCTCCGGAAATGTCTCGGTTGCATTGCTCCGTTTGCAAATGAGAACGTACAAGATACGATCACTCTGAGAGTTTACACCGACCAATGGATGTTCCAGCACCCGCATTTTCAGCTGCTCGAAATTGGAGAACCTGAAGTTGACGCAGATGAAGGGTAGCTCCGGGTGATAGCCTCTGAGTGCTGCGATCAGAACACCCAGATCGAGTGAGCGACTATATTCTGAGTCCATGTCGAGGCTTACGTAGAAACCGACTACAGGTTTCGGCAGCAATGATCCAGGCTCCGTCCCAGCCGTCGTAGGGAGCTCGAGTGTTAGTACGTCGGGTTTTGTTGGGTCTCGAAGAACGATGTGATTCTCATAGGCCAATGCACCAGTGGCCAAATGATGTAGATACTATATATGTTAATTCCATCATGATGGATATCAAGTTTTTGAACCTTAAGTTGAAAGAGCTCCCTATCATTAGAAATAAGGTTCAAAAGTCGGTTATGTAATCGCAATCATTGATCTATCTACTATATGAAGTAACTACATCACTGGTCCAATTCTGAGACTCAGCAAATCCTATCGTCCCTCGAGACCCAGAATAACCCACTCTACTGAGACCGAGCTCCCTACGACGGCTGGGACGGAGCCTGGCAATGATCCCTCTGGACTTGCAAACACGAACTCGGCCTCGAAGACAGCTGAATGGTTCTTGGACTCAAGTCTTGCATCATGGAGTGATATACGGGTCAGTGCATCTGGCTTTCGATCGTGGTCGCGTTCTGAACACAATTATTGTGAGAAGTCATTAAACAAAAAATCAATGTCGGTGTACTCACCCCAGATGAGGCGACATTCCTCACTGGCTGAGTTTTCAGCAAAATACAGCTTCCACAGTGATTCCATCAATTTGAACGCTATCCGAACATCAGGCAACCAGTGTAAAGGGCAATCCGGGCGGACCAATGCCGAATACAGACATAGGCGGATATTCTCAGTGCATCCGCGTGCATGTACATTGGTGTCAACATAATTTATGGCCGGATCCGATGGAACAGGTACTCGAGGCGTACGTGCCAGTGGTATAGAGCTGGACGCCAGGGCTGCAGTGGATTGGTCCCATGTTAATTTGTGGAAGTAAACCCCTGACACCGCGTGTGTGAGATGTCTCACGTACTTCACGACGTGCTTGAGGGACGGTAGATGGATGTTGGCAACTTCGATATCAGCAAACGACAAGATAGAGGGAGGAGTGGGAATGGTAGGCGGAACACTCCAGTGCGGCGTGCCACGGTTATGATGAGGAAGCCGATCTGGAATAGGCCCAGATAGTGATAGTGCCTTCAGCTCGATTTTGGATTCCCCGCGTTTGCTGTTTAATTGAGTGATATAATGAAGACGGTGAAGGAAAGAATGAGATGCATCGTAGGTTTGTGTGACAACAAGTCCCCCGATGTGCATGTAGATTGGGACCAATGAGGGGCATCCGTCCCGTGCGTAGCTGAGGATAGCGTCGAGATCATCTGACGAGTTGATACAGAGGACGGAGTCAAGAAACATGGACCGTCTGCACTGGTTAGCCCAATAGCGACAGACGAGGGAGCCTGCCCTCAGGCTACCCAGCGTGTCTCCGCCCTGATGCTCGTTATGTCCACGTCGTCGAAGATACCTGGTGTACATCCATCTGTGAAAATCTTCAGCGCTCCGTGCTTCGTCCAAGTAGAACAAAACACCAGCGAAGAGCTCGGGTGGCATTTGTTCAGGGAGGTTGACCTTGGATAATTGACGAGAGAGCGCATCAGCAGAAGCCATAGGGAACGCGGGTGACAAGGAGAAACACTCGTCAGTCGAGAGGCGTCGCCATGGAATGTTGAGCGTCATCGCGTGAAGAAATGTGTTCGTAAAGCCTGTGTCTTGTGCTTGGATCCTATCGTGACTGTCGACAATATCATGTTTGCTATTGCGCTGCCAGGAAGGTATATCATCGACGTCGCCGGAAGAGTCAATGTCACGCTGATAGTAGCATGTCCCGTCATCGGCGACGTACGACCTGCACAAAGCTCATAAGAAACTGCCGCAAAGAAGGTAATCGATAGCGTACTCCTTGAACCTTCCCTGCTTGATCCGCCGCTGCCTCTTCCTCCATCGCTTGCTCCCCTGCACCAGTGCTTTCACTGCTCCCAATTCAAGTTATCAGCGATAACATACCGAAGCAGATACACTCACGTTGTATTGACGCCATCGGAAGATAGAAAATTCCTGTCTTCTGAGTTGCTTTGAATTGGGTGCGGAAAGAAGAAATGGAGCGGACACGGTTATACACAACGAGGCAGTACGCAGCTTAAATGTGACTGCGGTCGAAACAAGGTGCCCAGGCAACATGAGAACAGATGCGCGATCCAAATTCAACTCAACGAGATTACATATCAATCCACCCTCGCAGGACGAGGCAACTCAGCATTTAACCCCCTTTGCATGGACGTGGCAGTGAGACAGGGGACAGATATAGCTGTGCACCAATGTTCATCTGTCGTTACCATCAGCTCTCTGGTGTTCAACATTCAACGTCCACCATCAGTCCCTCACAGCTACACGACAAAACTGACACTCACCCCCAGCACTGCAGCTATGTGTGTACGTGACCTTCCCCTACTGGTATAGATGCTCCACGACGCCGTGTTGGAGTCAACTTCTTCACGCCGGCGGTTGACTACTAGTAGTTGACTGTTCATCATCGTAAGTATGTCAGTGTGCATCGTGATACATACGGCAACGAGAGGCATGTACATGTACAGCTAACCTTGGTGCAGTTTCTTGGTCTTGCATTGCAATGCACCATGCATGTGGCGCACCTATTTTTTGTATGATGAGACTCACGGTCAGCCACGGGAATCAGAGCCATGGAAGAAGCGCCAGACGCGGACAAGAAAGGGATCTCTAGTCATCGTAGTTAGGGCCAGATTCATCGCGACGAATTCACCACCTGACCTGTGATGATATGTCATTATGTAACGTCAGCAGACTATGGATGGGACGTTGAAGCTTGCTAGTGATCCTTTATTGTTAAAAGCGAATCTAAATGCTCTTGACTCACCTAAGATACTCATTCCATGGAGACAACGTCTCATAGCAGGGCGTAGCAAGCTGCTTGTACGATTGCTTCTCCTCTATTGGCACATAAACACCACTTGCCGTCTAGTACAGCCATTAGATAACCTGGCCGAACCAGTTTCCATTCGAGCTCTTCAATATCGCGCTATTCTACCCGTTATGATCTTTCGAACATCGCAAGTATACGTTCGCGCCGCTCCGTTTCCTCTCCTAGAATACACGATACATGTCAGCCCCGATGAAAGAAAGACCAATCTAGAGAGCACACCTGTCGGTTCCATCGTAATCGGATCCACCAGAACCCACATATGGTATGCATAGCCCTCAGGTGGCATCAGAGGTGCAGGATTAGCACGCTTATATGCAAATCGGTACACCCGCTGTTCAGCATGGGCCAGCGGTTCCGTCAACATTGGGTGTTCTCGTACAACACTCTTCAACACGTCGAAGCTCTCAAACGCGAACACGACGACGTGTATGATACAGTACCCTTCAACTGTCTTGCGGAACGCGGGGAAGTCGAAAGCTAGCCTTATACTTTCTCTTTCTCTTTCACTTTTTACGAAACTTGAGCCGGGTAAATCGACGTAGAGCATGACGGCCATGATGCGTATAGGGCGTGGAGACGTGCGGCCACTTCGATACGGTAACGGCGTGAGCGGTTTAATGTCGCAGGTGAAGTGGATCTCAATGTTGGATAAGGATAGGGAGGAGCCTGAGGTCCGCCCTGGGTCGTAGAAAAATTGCATCACGGCTAGTGGTTGGTCGCCAGTGACTTCTGCTGAATCTGTGGAAGTTCGTTCTCAACAAGGGAGTGCAAACGGGATAGATGGTGGCTGGTACTCACAGCCTTTGAACGATAGCGATAATGCGCCGTCGTTTTCGGTTAAGCCGTTGTCCTTGTAAAACGAATGAACGCGCCTCATAACATCAAAGGCCCAGTGCTGGTCCCGCTCTTCCACCATCCGAAGCGGAAAGTCGGAATACATCATGGCCACTTGCCAGCACAGAAAAACGTCGTCCGTGCACTTCTCCACAGAGACTTCAATCTGCCGACGATGACACCTCGTGGACTGTTTCATATAAGTCAAGGGAATGAGAGTCTTCCCGTCCCAAATCAAGGAGTTGAGAGAAATCTCGGACGCATACTTGAAGTGTTTGATATATTTGATGGCGTGTAGGAGTGAAGGGAAGTCCATGGACGAGAGCACGACTTTCCGGTATGCGGTCACGGAGGGCGATAGGGCAGCAGTATTCGTGACGCTCCAATGCGGTGTATCGAGTTTCGAAGGGGGTAGTGTATCAGGGAATGGTCCTCGAAGGCTGAGATCAAAGAATTTGTCGCGCATCAATGGAACGTGCAGTAGGTCGAGGATCGACCGGTGAGAATTGTGATAGAGGTAGACAACGTGCATCCCTTTGATGAGGCCAGCGATGGGAATGAGCTCCGGCGATCCATGGGCAGCATAGTACCCAAACACTTTAGCCTCTTCAGCCGTCCTGATTGTGAGCATCCTATCGGTAAATAGATACTCTCGACTCAAGTTCGCCCAATAACGGCATACGAGAGAGCAAGCCCTGAGGCCGAAAGCGGGTGAAGCTTCCATCAGCTTAGTCAGGAGATCCCAATCGTCGATTGGGGTGTTCGTCCTTCTGGCTTCAGCCTCTGCATGTTCCCTGATTTGTTTTCGACGGTCGTCGAGGCTGACGTAGAAGAGAATCCGAGGGAACAGTTCGGGAGGGATGTGCGCGCCTGCTTCAGAGTAGCGAGGCGCGAACAGGGATCGGGTCCACGAGCGCACTTTTTGTAAGGAATACATCGCGTATTCTAAATCTGTCACTCAGTTTTGAACGTTTTGATGTTGTAATTTGGAAAACAGTACCTTGCGGTGTGTGATGACGATCGAGACAACTGATACCGTACGCATGGTCAGCACATTGAAGCATACGGAGAAGGTAGAGACGCATACAGACAACTTACCAAGTAAACGAGCCCGACCTTCGCAAAAGCTCGGTCGTGTTTCCACACGCCGGAGTAGACCGATTACAGTGGCTATGGCGGGGTAGAAGCACAAGATGAG
>JAXQGN010000057.1:0-80020 GCA_037039805.1 Irpex sp. M6601 | reverse complement strand
ATTTGAGTCCTGCACTGGCGGCAATTCTGCAGTTTCTGCTTCAGGCTCGGGTTCTGGTACTACTTTCTTAGCAACGGAAGTAGTAGCAAATCCTCGAGCGACTGGTTTCAACTGAGTCTTCTTCTTCTTTGCCATGGCTAATGGAAGTACTGTCTGTTTGGTACCGCTGCTGTCGAGTTGTTACGATGGGTTCGCCAGTGACTGCGAATGACGATTGACTGCAGCCGAGCTTTCTTCTTTCAGCGTCTTGTGATGCCTCGTTCTCGTTGCGATATTTCGGGGTCGACGCTGTTAAGTGTAAGATGCATGAGTTTCGTTTCACAACTGTAAATGCAGGGGGATTTGTGGTTCCGAAACGTATACGAGTCAATCTGTTTGACCAAATTGCCGTATTGCGTGAACCGCGACCCGCACGACGAGTCAGCGTGCGCCGGAGATGGATCTCGTTGATGGTGCACTCTCCCGATTCGGCAACGTCAGAACGTTATTTCACGCCCACGGCCACATTTACAACGAAGGCTCAAGAAATTTCGTATTACAAGCATGCTACGGTCTATAATAGGAGTACAAACAATTAGCTATGAGATGACATGGTATCATGGTCCGGATTGAGGGTTACATATGCGACGACAGCTACGACATCAAAACAAATACGACCAAAATATGAAAGCTCGGCGACACCTATGCTATATGTCAGCCGTTGGTGCGCCACCTCGTTTCCTGCCAGGCTTCGGTCCCGGCTTACGACCCCTACGTGCACCAGTCCCATCACCTCGTCCCTTCTTGCGGCCCGAGGGAACAGGCGTGCCTTCATCGTCAATCTCCTGGATGCTCGCGCCACCGGCACCAGCTCCTGAGTGCCCAAAGAACTCGTCGCCCTCCTCATTCCACAGCTCCCTTGCCACAGCGTCCCCAGTGTCATGTAGCCCCGCTGGTTTCTTGCCATTCTTCTTGACTGAGTTGGCGTTGTTGCTGTCCAGGTTGGCAATCTGATCTTCGTTGAGCAGCAATTGAACAATCTCGCTCGGCTTCGTGACGTCCGTGAAGTTCTTATTACCCACTACGATGTCTTGAACCTGCGCAACAGACGGTGAGTAGGATCAACTTCACCTAAAAAACACAACCTACGTCTTTCTTCACTCGCGCCAACTGAACGATTCGTTCATCTATTGTTCCTTTCGTTATCAGACGATATACCGTAACCTGCCGGGTTTGGCCTAGTCGATGAGCGCGATCCATGGCTTGAGCATCGTTAGACGGATTCCAATCATGGTCATAGAATACCACTGTATCGGCCGCGGTGAGGTTGATACCAAGACCGCCTGCGCGGGTACTGAGCAAGAACACAAAGATATCGGGTCTGAAAGAACCGGTCAGGAGTGTTTTGATGTTGAGCAAAGTAAGACTTACCTTGTCTGCCATTCCATAACCATATCTCGCCTGTCCTCCAACTTGGACGAACCATCGAGACGCAGGTATTTGTACTGACGATAGATGAGATACTCCTCCATAAGATCCATCATTCTGGTCATTTGGAAGTAGACAAGGACTTTGTGATCCCCCGCCTTCAGCTCATGCAGGAGGCTATCTAAGCGGGCCAGCTTCGCGGAGTCGTAGATTAGTCGCTTGGCTTCGGGTACATGCATGGGGGGTGTGGGCAGCTGGTCGGCAGGCGAGGTATCTACGAGACCAGTGATAGGAACCGCAGGAAGATGTTCTTCGAATAACTTGCATGCGTCTTCGGTTTCGCGTAGTTCGACTGGGAGTCCATAGAGGGCAGATGACTCCACCGGTGCGTCCAGTATACCGTTCTGATGTTCAAGGAAGTTCCTATCTGTGCAGTACATAGTGATGGGTGGTGCAACGACGGGAGGAATGTACCAGTGGAACGTGGACCTGGAAAGGGACGATGTCTTCCAAGCAGAGGTGGAGATGGCGTCAAGCCTGGGGAGTCCCTCGGCTCTTTCGCATGCTTGAAGAGAGAGCGGCAGTATTGAATAAGGGTTGGCAGTCATATTGACAGCAAAGAACGGATCCCTGTTTGCAAGACGTTCATGAATAAGAAAAATTAGATATATTTGGAACTCACGATTTGTACGGCAGATCAGCCATGAGCTTGTTCTCGTGATCCACAGCAGCCAATTGACGAGTCATCGCGGGGGAGATATGCACGGAGTGAGCCTCACTAGGGGACATATCCAAGAGCTGCAGGAACGCGAAAGACGACCGCTCTGTAGGAAGACTAAGCATGTCGGGGAGGATAAACGTGTCGCTCGAGACTTACCCTGTTCGAGTGACCGCTGTATCCAGTCCGTTGACCAGATGTTAAGCAACGTAGCCAAGGGGCCCCGGTTGGGCTGGAGAGGCGAGACCTCCCGAGGGACGTCGATAAGGCCGCCGTCATTGTAGAGCAGACTCGGTATGTCATACTCAATCGGATTTCGAGTGGAGTAGGGAAGCTGTACAAAGTCGCCTTCACGGTTGATTGGACCAGGCTTGCCAAATAATGAGAAGGAGAACGGTGCAATCACATCAGCGCGCTCGAAGAGTTCGGGGTGGTTGCAAACCTGGTGAAAATATTTAACGCAATAGATACGAGTGGACTCGGGTAGACGCACCTTTCGGAATTGCATTACTAAATTCATGAGCGACCTTGCTGAGTCCGCGTCGCTCATATTTGCTGCCTTCTCCAGGAGGTCGGCGACGGAAACGTTAGCAAGTAATGCCTTATACAGTTTCCGTTGTCGTGCGCTGAGGTCCACATAGATGTCCACTTCGATCTAGAATCAACTTGTGAGAACCCTCATTACCACGTAAAAGCTTCGATTATACCTTGTCACTGAGCTCATTCTGTACGTGTCTTTTGACGCGGCGCAACATGAACGGCTTGAGAATCATATGCAGACGACGTAACTGATGTTCGTTGAGCCGACTACCTTTGTTCTCCGCCGCATTCTCGATATCTTTGGAGAACCATTCGTTGAACTCGTCATGAGAATCAAAAAGCGTTGGCATGATGAAATGCAACAAAGCCCAAAGTTCTGCGTGGACTTTAGTAACACATTCTGAGTTTTGGCTGATTTTGAACTGGTACTTACCCTGCATGTTGTTCTGAATGGGTGTTCCCGTCAGCAGCAACCTGTTGCGGCATTGGAAACCAAGAAGAGTCTTCCATCGAGCACTGGAGGAATTCTTGATATTCTGGGCCTCATCGAGAATCATATACTGCCACTTTACGCGTTGGAAGTATTGTTGATCCTGCGTGATCTGCGACGTATTGTTAGTATCCGTGGAGGTGGACTAAGGCCGAGTGCATACCAGTTGATAGCTGGTGATGAGGACGTGGAAGGGAGCGTCTTCGTTGTACGAGATTTCTTTCTTCGACCAGAATTTCCGAAGAGTGGCGCGATCCTTAACATTACCCCAGTAAGGCAGGGCCTTCAGCTTTGGCACAAACCGAGTAATTTCCTGCTGCCAGTTGTGCAGCGTGGAGGCAGGAGAAACGACCAAGAATGGACCCCATATGTCATGAGTCTCCGCAAGATAAGCAAGCAATGAAATCGATTGCACAGTCTGTGAGAGCATTAGCATGTATAATAGGTAGCTAGCCTGAACATAGGAAGCGTACCTTGCCGAGACCCATCTCGTCGGCGAGGATACCGTTGATCCCCTGCTCGTAGAGAGTAGCCAACCAGTTCAAGCCCTTGAGCTGGTACTCCTTGAGAGTGGCCATGAGCATGTTCGGCTGCTTGATGGTGAGCTCGCCTGTCAACGACGTAGGGTTCTGGAAGTTCAACTCATCGGAGTCGACTGAACATGCAATTAATAAGACGCGAATATGTCAGATAAATGCTGCTTACGATCAACGAGAGGAGCCCCCGATGTCGGAGTTGATTCTTCCGTAGTCTCCTCGTCGCGTATATGGGCCTGACCCTTGGCTAACAGAAGGGCCTCGTTGGTCTTCCTTTCCAAAGAGGTCTGAACATCGAAATCTTGAGCCTTGCGCCTAGCTAGTGCCAGAGCCTCTTGTGCATTGCGACGAGCATGTCTATGGATATTGGTCTGATCGTCTGTAGAGGGTATCAGTAAAGCTTCTGATAACGGTCACGCGCAGAGCACGAACCATCGTCGAAGTCAATTTCTTGCAAAGCCTCTTCGGCAGGAAGGTCTTCTACGTCGGCTCCAGCTGGAGCACTGGCAGAAGCCTCGTCGCCTTGCACCTCGGCAGCTAAAGAGAAGAGTAATTATCAATATCGTCGACAATGTCCACAGCACGGGGAGGGCTCACTCTTCAGCTTGTTCCCCACGAAATGACTGTACAACTCAGTTTGGCTGATCAAAAACTCCAGCTTTCGGGCCTGGCGAGTAGCCTCACGCTTCTCCTCCTCAATCTTCGCGCGGTCGATTGCTTCCTTATGCTCCCTCCTTCGCACATCTCGCTCTTCCTTTTCATTCTTCTTCCAGAACACCAACATCTCACGCATGAGACGTTTACCCTTAGTCTGAACATCCTTCGTACTCTTGGCCGTGCGCACGTAGGGTCTGCGGGCCTGTAGAGACGACATTGTAGCCAAACGCTTGAGCTGCGCTTGTCTCGTTTGGTACCCCGCAGAATGGTAGCGATAGACCTGAGAGAAATATTAGTGGTTGACAACATGACGTATACTGTATTCCATACCTTGACGACATCCCTACGAGCGATATTTGTCCAGACTTTCTTCTGAGCTTCCTCGAGGGACTTGACACGTTTCATCATCCCCATGTCATCCACTCGCCTGGCTTTCTTCAACGCTGGTATCGTATCGTCCAATTCATAGAACGTCGCGGAGGTAGTAGTCAAGGCAGGAGATGGAGCCCTTGAGCCGAGCGGCGATCCATCGCGGGACAGAGGGGCAGAGGCAGAACCGGAGGCGAACAGTAGCTCATGTGCATGAGGTGGAAGACCATCCACACCCTTCTTCAATCCCCGTCTTCGCCCTTTCGGTGTAGCCGACCCGCTATCCACGCTGGTCTCTCGTTGCTTGCCTTTGCCCTTGCCCTTCGCTGACGCGACGAGTGACTTAACCCCAAGGGGCACTCCCATACCGTTCTGGTAACTAGCATCAACATCCTGCACACCCTCCAGCCCAGAGAGTTTAGCGAGCTTCCTCTTCTTATTAGCATGACTGTGACTGGCCGCAATGGGCACGTCCGCCTCACTACTGTCGTCAGAGTCATTTCCAGCCACATGTCTCTTCCGAGCAGCCTTACTACCAGTCCCCAGAATGTTGTCCTCTAGATCACGAGCCGCGTCGGCTGCCGAATCGTGTCCGCCACGTGCATACGAGTAGTCCATGTCGAATCCGTCAGACTGTTCGGAAGGGGACCTTCCCCGAGTGGTGAGATCATCATCTAGTGAAGGCGAAGGAGGGGCAGGCGGGGGCTGTGGATCAGGTATACGAGCTATGCGATCAACATAGGCGTGCGACACCAAGTAAGCAGTTGAGGAGTCCCGATTCTGCAAAACGGTGTTGGCACTTTGAAGAACGCGCTATGGTTATTAAACGAACGACGTACGATGATCCAACGGTTGAAATACGCGTCGATTTGCTTCATGCGCTTATGTGTCTCCAGAACGTAGGTACCTAGCTCTGCCTGCCAGATTTCGGGACAGTCTTCTAGGTCAGACGATACCCTACGTTCCTCCTCTGGTGGCTCTCGAGGGCGATACTCTTTGATAAGCAGCTCATCTTCGGGAGTCAAGCTCTCTACAGTTCCACGTATCGCACGATTGTCTTGCTTTCCTCGTGGTGGATTTCGACGTAGATTACGCTGTGAGGAGGCATGAGCGCCAAAGTATCATAGTGGACCTATAGCACATACCCTCTGAGGATTGGGTAGGTATTCAACCACATCATCAAGATGAATGTTCGTCCTTCGCCTCTTCCTCACCGGCTGCTCTATCACTATGGGCTCCTTCGGTATAGGCGGTGTTCCATCACCATTTGCCATTCCATTGCGAAAAATATCACGTCTCGGATCTGCGGGGTCGGGATAGTAGTTGCCTCCAGGTCCTAACGCGAATATGTCGCCCTGTACCCATTGACCAGTGTGGGGATTCCAGCCGCCAGCACCTGGATAGGGAACAGGTTGATACGTGAATGGTTGTGTTGGTGGGTTTACAGGATACGGAGGCGGAGGTGCTGGAGCCGGTGTTTCTTGGTTTCGAGATTTTCGACGACGCGACGGTGCTGGTGCCGACGTCGAGGCGGGGGCAGACTGGTTTATTGGCGCTGAATCAGCATTGGTGATGGTCGCAGGGGAGACCACCGCCTGCGTCGGGGGTTGCAGAGGTTCGGAGGGCTCGTCGTTGAGTATATGGCGCAACGACATGGAAGAAGTTGCAGGAGGACGACGGGGAAGATGAAGAGAAGGGAGAGAAACGTGTCAGAGTCGTAAGTGCGAGAATTGCTACGTCTTTCGCCGAGCTTGAGCTGGAACGTAGACGCCCAAGTGACAACGTTCAATTAGCCTCGCGTGCAATTCTTTCTATGGCGTAGCGTCGGTGGTCGGCAGAAGCGATGCGCACACCGTGGGACACGACGAGGAGCAGGGGTTTGTCGTCGTCGAGGGAGGTGAAGAGACGCAGGCGGGATGTTTCTGGAATGATGTAGGGCCGGCAGGCGGTGGAACGGGAGAGCCGCAATGGCCCAGCTCGAAAGCTGTTCTCCATATTTCGTTTCGGTAACTTGCCATATATGGTATCGTCCTTCTTCGATACATCCCATCCCCGCCGTGACGATGTCACACCCCGACGTTTTGGTCACTCCTTGCCCTTTTACCTCTCAGCTCATGCTAA
The DNA here is from genome assembly GCA_037039805.1 of Irpex sp. M6601. Classification (NCBI taxonomy): domain Eukaryota; kingdom Fungi; phylum Basidiomycota; class Agaricomycetes; order Polyporales; family Irpicaceae; genus Irpex; species Irpex sp. M6601. The sequence continues at coordinate 73,182 of JAXQGN010000057.1, read as the reverse complement.
ATTAGCTATCGTCGTCGTTGTTCAAGGCAGTGTATTCAAACGAAGACAGCGAGGAAAAATAATGCAAGTACGTTGCCAACATCAACGCTCATGTGGTCGTGTTACAATGTCATCTTTCACACCGTGACAGCGACAACCAAGTCGACGCATGTTCGGAGGCTATGCAGGCTTGTTGAAGCACGATGGCGTGGCAATCTTCCGTAGTACGGAAATGGACATTATACTTCCTCGTGAGATCCTATGATGAAACTTAATACAGATGTAGGTATTTATACTATGATAAGCGACTCTAAACACGCCCTCTACGCCTCGTCTGGGTGAAGCATCAACTCGGGGCGAACCTTCTCATCGAACTCCTCAGGAGTGAGGAATCCTAGAGCAACAGTGGCCTCCTTCAAGGTGGTGCCCTCTTTGTGCGCCTTCTTTGCGCATTTGGCAACATCTACACGACCAGACATTCAGTAAAACACGATAACATGACATAAGCAGCGTCACGCACTGTCATAACCGAGATGGCTGTTGAGAATAGTCGCCAACATCAGAGATTCGTTGAGAAGAGTCTTAATCCTCTTCTCATTGGCCTCGATGCCAACCACGCAGTTCTTCGTGAATGACCGAGATCCTGAGATACGATAGGTGCATTAGCACGGACCGTACAACGAGCACAGTTTACTTACCATCAGCAAGGAGTCGGATGCTTTGGAGGACGTTCTTGATAATGACAGGCTTGAACACGTTCAACTTTTACGCTTGTTAGTAAGCATTCAAGTCGATGAGGAAATCACTGGCTAACCTCGAACTGACCACTGGCACCGGCCACGCTGACGGCCGTCTGGTTACCGATGACTTGAGCAGCGACCATGGTCAAAGCCTCGCATTGAGTGGGGTTAACCTTTCCGGGCATGATGCTGCTGCCTGGTTCGTTCTCAGGCAAGCTCAGCTCACCCAAACCACATCTAGGTCCAGAACCAAGGTAGCGGATATCATTGGCGATTTTCATGAGAGAGCAAGCAACCACGTTCAAAGCGCCATGCGCCTCCACGAGGGCATCGTGAGCGGCGAGGGCCTCGAACTTATTCGGAGCAGTCTTGAATTCAATACCAGTGATCTTGGTGATTTCAGCAGCGACCTTTACATCGAAGCCTTTCTTGGTGTTAAGACCCTGAAACCATCATAAATCAAGGGCACATGAAGCTTGACAAATGAATGCTCACCGTTCCAACGGCAGTACCACCCTGAGCAAGCAAGCTCAAGCGAGGCAAAACAGACTCAATACGTGCGATGCCGTTGGTAACTTGCTGGACGTAGCCACTGAACTCCTGGCCGAGCGTCAAGGGTGTCGCATCCTGAAGGTGAGTTCGGCCGATCTTGATGATGTGCTCGAATTCCTTCGCCTTCTTGTCGAGAGCGTCCCGCAGTTCGGTTAAAGCAGGAATGAGAGAGTTATGGAGTTCAGTGACCGCGGCAACGTGCATCGCCGTTGGGAAGCTGTTTTCAGATATTTAATATCTCTACGCTTTATGACATTAGCATTAACAACGTACGTGTCATTGCTGCTCTGACTCATGTTAACATGGTCGTTGGGATGAACAGGCTTCTTCGATCCGAGTTCGCCTCCAAGAATTTCGATGGCGCGATTCGAGATAACCTATCAGGGGAGCGTGCTAAGTGCCCTGGTCGGTACTGGATGTGTCCCGAGCTTACCTCATTCGCGTTCATGTTGCTTTGCGTTCCACTGCCAGTCTGGAAAACGACCAGAGGGAAATGATCGTACAGCTTGCCTGAGATGACCTCATCTGCTGCCTTTTGGATCGCATCTCCTAGCTTAGGATCTAGTCCATACGTAACATTTACAACGGATGCGGCCTTCTTCAGCACACCGAAAGCCTTGATGAGGGGTGGAGGAAGACGTTCGGTAGGGCCGCCAATATCGAAGTTCTGCAGGGATCTAAGCCCATGACATCAATACAGAGGCCCTAATCTTTTGGAAGGCGATCGCGTACCGCTGTGTCTGAGCTCCCCAGTAACGGTCAGCAGGAACTTGAAGCTCGCCGAAGGTGTCACGCTCAACACGGTGTTTTTGGTCGGACTGCAAAGTCATCGTGAGGAGGTTGATTCAGAAAGGGTTGGGGTGGTTTCTGCGTACCATCGTGATAACAGAGGACGAGAATAGCCTGTGACCCAGCTGCTTTCGAGCCAACTACACAAATACCAATTCCCGGAGGTGTATCACATGAGTAATGTTGTCATATTGTATCGAGACGCCTGAAACTCACGAGATTTGTGCGAGAGAGCCTAACGGCGGCCATGTTATACCCGAGTGCTTGAAGAAGGGGGAAACGACGAGGAGGATGTTGGAGGTAGAGGTGAACGTGCTGAACACTCCCGAGACTTTATTTCTCTGCGCGTCATCGTCGGTATGGCGGCTCTATCCGGACTCGACCCCGAAATCATCCGCTCTAACCGTGAGGACGTCCGTACGCCGAGTGAGACCCGTTGTGGCAGACATTTACCACGCTCGGCGCTGTGCTCGACGACGCACTCGTCGCCTGGGTCGCATCCCGACGCATTTATGGCTGAATGCAAGTGACAAACAAGCTATGATGCGCTCCATCACCATAAAGAACTGCCCGAGCGCACCGTCATACGCGGATATAAGGTGCGATTACATGTGATTATGGCCGCACCTGCTATGATTGAGTGGGGAAAGCAGCTTGGCCTACTTCATAAAGTCCGACTCCTCTCTACCTCTGTGACTCGTCTCCTCACTTGTCGTTAACGACTAACATCCCACAAACACTAAAACACTGTCGACGAGCATGGCCACTGTCGCGCAGCAAGTTGTATTCCACCCTGCTGTCTCTGAGACCCTCAAAGTATGGGGTACCACAGTCGGAAGGGACAAGGCGCGTATTTCACTGCGTTGGTCTGGCCCTGAAGCCTCTGACACCTCTTCGTATTGCGTATTCAGACCTACCGTTCTGTGCAATACTTTGCACGATTCCTTGCATGGTTCTTGCTCGCTAGGGGTCAAAAGATCAATGCAGCGAGATGGACTGCGCTCAAGAACCACCTTGCGCTGGGTCGAAAGCGTACGTTGGGTAACTATCCTATCTTACGACTCATTGACCAAATACTCTCTAGTTATGCGTTTGGGCAAGCCCATGGAACATTTGCAGGCTGCGTTGAAGGCTGCCTCTGCCTCCGGTCCTGCGGCCGAACAACTCACCACCATCGGCAGACAGCTAGGATACTTTGGCTACCTCACTAACGACGCACTCGTTTGGGTACGTGCCTGCGAACCTGAGCCTTCAACTGTATCCCTTATGTGATGTTGACGTTCATGGTTCCCCTACAGGCAAATGCTGTCAAATTCTGGAACTTGAAGCCAAGCACAGCAACTCGCGTGAATAAGCTTGCCAATCAGTTCTGGCTCGCCGGTATTCTGTTCAGTATCACTTTCGGACTCCTCAAGGTCAGTCGTGATATTTGTCGTACTCCGCGAAATAAAACTCATTAGATGTGCAGTCTGGGAGACTCTCGTCCGAAATAAAAGATCTGCAAAGCTCGAGCACCTGGACGGAGAAGGGCCTCCAGACAGAGCGTGATAACAAGATTCAATCCTTGCAGCTGTGAGATTCAACATATTCAATCCGTGATGACGTTCTGACGTTTTCCTGCAGTGTTACGGCAGGCGTGCGGTACCAATTCATCATCGACCTTCTGGACATTTGGATTCCGGCTACTAACCTTGGATTTGTTAATTTGAACGATGGCATCGTCGGTCTATTTGGGTACGTCAATGTGTGCTCACCCTCTAGTTTGCTATGCTAATCTTTCGTCCGTCCGCTAGATTGGCATCTTCGTTGCTGGGTCTTCATGCGCATTGGCTTTCTGTTACTGGCAAGAAGTAGTGTTTCATGAATACTGTTAATATTCTACCATGTTAGGTTCTCCGTATTATGCTGTTTATATTGAGATATCGAATGAAGCACAGTCTTGTAATATGAGAGATGAGTTTCGTCTTAGTGAGGTGTACAACGATGGACGAGGTTGCGGGCCTAGCAGACAACAGTACGGCTGACTGTCCTCATACTGGTTGAGTGGCTTGCTGTTCATTTCGCAGTCGCAAATACTCTTGGCGGGCGACAGCCATAGGTCCAGGGCCAGTGCTGTCCAGGATAACCCACATTGAGTGAGCCAATTGAGGGCAAAAATGCTTGCTGATAGATGATGCAGACGATACTTACAATTGCAACATACACTCCTGTACATCCTTATACTTGTCTTTACATGCCCACGCCACGGAAACTGTCCTTCCTTCAGCACAGGCTGCGAAGGCTAAATGCGAGTTATATGAATGAGAGCACCAATAAACTATTGCAAAGACTCGCCTTTCACCACCGCATCGCATTCCTTTAAAGCCCTGGCCTTTGTCGCCTTCAGTAGTGCGTCTTCCTCCCGCCGAGAAAGAGTATCCATTTGAGTTGGTAGTAGATGGCGTCGAATACTGGAATACGGGCGCTACAAGCATCAGGTCTCGGCCGCACCCGCTCCGATCAGGAACGTCGGGATCCCGCCCTCACAGTACACCGTATTGCCTGATTCTTCATTCCGCCCTTGCTTTGACGCTTGACGCTCACTCAGCAAGCCACCTCGTACGACGACCTCGACGACGTACGCTCAGCGTTCGCGCACGACTTTCACGAACTCACTATGGCTCAGTCAAGGACAGCAATTAGCTCTCTTCTTCGCTCCTCGTCGTCTCGCGTCGCTTCAGTATCGTCGTCACACGTCCGCTGCCTTGCTACTCCCGCTTCGTCCAAGTCGACGTTCGGCAAGACACTCGATAACGGGCCTTCGTTCGACGACTTTGTTGCCGATAATGTACCTGACAGAGTAGTGCTGGGCAACACATCCCAGTGAGTTCTGAGGGCAGCATCAATCGACTATCACAGGTTCTTACTGCTGATTCAGACCGCGCCTTCCTTCATTCCTCAAAACCTCAATACCGAAAGGATCATCGTTCGCCAAGATCAAGAAAGACCTAAGAGGTCTCAAGCTTCATACCGTGTGCGAAGAAGCACGTTGTCCGAACATTGGTGACTGCTGGGGTGGTAAAGAGGGTGCTACTGAGGAAGAGGGCCGCCGTGCAGCCACTGCAACTATCATGGTCCGTATACCATTACACGTTATACTAATTCTTTGCTCACCAACCCTTCAGCTTATGGGCGATACATGTACACGGGGATGTAGATTCTGCGCTGTGAAGACGTCAAGAAAGCCACCTCCGCTGGATCCCCATGAACCTGAGAATACCGCCGAGGCAATAAGTCGTTGGGGATTGGGCTATATTGTGCTTACCAGTGTGGACAGAGATGGTACGCGAAATCTTCACAGGGGCTCGTCTCTAAAATTGATACCTTTGCATATTAGACTTGGCAGACGGTGGTGCCCATCACTTCGCTGACACTATCCGAAGGATCAAGTACAAGTCAGTAATGCATATACCAGCACATGCGTTTCTTTCTAAATAATTGCCTATTTGTAGGGCTCCTCAAATTCTCGTGGAAGCGCTTACAGGAGACTTCGCCGGCAACCTCGATCATGTAGCCATTGTGGCGCACTCAGGCCTTGATGTATACGCGCATAATATCGAGACGGTCGAAGAGCTCACACCATTTGTGCGCGATCGCAGAGCCACCTTCCGTACGTCCCTTGCTGTTCTCAAGCGAGCTAAGGAAGAAGGTGTCCGAGTGACGAAGACCAGCATGATGCTCGGAATCGGTGAAACTGAGGAGCAAGTCATGGATGCCCTGAGAGGTACGTAGCCTCCTTGGATTCACTTCGCGTCGCTGCCATATTGATCGCGTCGTTGTAGAGCTGCGTAAGGCGGACGTCGACGTAGTAACTTTCGGCCAGTATATGCGACCAACCAAACGCCACATGAAGGTCGACCGGTATGTGGAGCCTGCCGAGTTTGATAGGTGGAAGCAAGTTGCGGAAGACATGGGCTTCTTGTATGTGGCCAGCGGACCATTAGTGCGCAGCAGCTACAAGGTGAGTACTGGACCAGTGCGGTCCAATCAGCTTCTGACCATTATGTAGGCCGGCGAGTACTTCATCGAAAACGTTCTGAGAGGCAAGGCATCCGAAAGGAATACTAAGAACTTAGTAGTCGATCAGGCTCTTCCTAGAACGCAGTCTATGACATCGTGAACGCATCCTCTTTCTTTCGGGCACTCACTCGCACCCCCTCTCTGAATATATAGCTTTTAATCAGATACATGTACTTTTTATATACATTGGCACTAGTGACTGCACCACATAGATTTCCATCTGTTCAACCCCTTTCTACTTATGCCGCATGTAACTACGCCAGTGTCCGGGGTCCCCACCGCGACTTTGATGCTACTACGGCAACAGCCGCATCGATTGAACCTCAGCTTGAACCTTAATTTTCTGACCCATCCACAACAGCCACAGCCCGTCCCCGAGCATCCCACCGTCGGCACACTCACATACAAAATGGTCAGCTCATCGTCCTTGTCGACATGTCTTGACTGTTAATGTTTTACTCTCCAGGATTCCGGAGCTAAAGTCCCCGTCAAGCTTGCAGCCGTCACCAAGGTCTATACACAATCCACATAAACTATCACAGCTGAGCCCATGCTGAATCGTCTGCTTTGTTAGGTCCTCGGCAGGACTGGCTCCCGTGGTGGTGTCACCCAGGTCCGAGTTGAGTTCTTGGACGACACCAGCCGTTCTATCATCCGTAACGTCAAGGGACCCGTGAGGCAGAACGATATCTTGGCTCTCCTGGAGAGTGAGCGTGAGGCTCGGTGAGTTTTACAGGCAACTCTGTCATTTATCCAGAGCTCATACATGTCCATCGAACAGCCGTCTCCGGTGATTCAGCTGGATTCCTTCTTTGGTTTCTCTCATCACTTGCTGTCGTTCTATCCTCTGCGTTTCCTTTGTACCCCCTACGACCATGCTTTATTATATCGCATGAGACACGCTGACCGCGTGTAAAAGTTACATGACGCTTGTTGGAGCGTAGAAAGACGAGAAAATTGCTATGCTCAGGTAACGTTGTTCCCAAATTCATATGCACAGTAGATGCGCTGTGTATATGTATGGAGTTTTTTCAGTTCTGGCTACGAGTTTGATCGGTTAGTTTTCAGAATCAGGCGAAAAGCATTTTGTGATGAGAAGATATGACAGAGCATCCGTGCTGTTACGTGAATATAGGCGTCCTCTGACTCTTTTCTTTACCCCAGCCGCTGTGTACCATGCTTCGCTTTTCCCGCCACTATGTCTGTCTCTTTTGCTGACAATTCCACCGCGCAATACACATAGACATACGGTTTTCTTGCACGCCGGGCGTATTGGTCAGAGTGGCAATCGCCGAGGTTGATTTCGCCATGCCGCAGACAGAAAACCTTGCAGTTATCCTTCTAAATCAGCCGCAGACTATATAAAAGTCTGAGTTCGCATCCATGTGCTGTTCATCCCCACTAACCTCAGGCGTATCAGCATGAAGGCAGCCTATGTTACTCTCCTTACCAAGAACACGTATCTCCCCGGAGTGCTAGTTGTTCACCAATCTCTTCTCGACGTCAATGCGAAATACCCACTGGTAGTGATGATCACTGACGGGTTGCCTCCTGACGGCAAGGAGATATTGAGGAAGCGAGGCATCGAGACTGTACACGTAGAGAGTCTCAGTCCCGAAGAGGGCAAGCATACGTTGTCTGCTGCCGACATGCGGTTCACAGATACATGGACGAAGCTAAGGTAAGTGCTACATATTTTACGATCTACAGTCACGTAAGTCTGATCAATACACAGGGCTTTCTGGTTAACTCAGTTTGACGTGGGTGTTCAGTAAAGTGTTACTGCAGGGTCCGGACAACTAACGTCACTTTCGAAGCGCGTTGTCCTCATCGACAGTGACATGATCATTAGGCGTAACATGGACGAACTGATGGATCTGGACCTCCCATCTGACTGGATTGCAGCTGCACACGCCTGCGCATGTAATCCGCGGAAATTAGCCCATTACCCTGAAGACTGGTATGTATTCCCATCCACTGAGTTAGCAGCCTGCGCTCATCGCCTGCCCCTAGGATACCTGAGAATTGCGCCTACTCAGCCGTATCCCACCCAGGAGGATTGACAAACCCGACGCAGATCACTGCTGATTCGCCTCGCCCATATAGCCTACTAAATTCTGGCACCGTGGTACTCAATCCTTCTATAGAGCTGGCCGAGAGCATACGCCATTATCTTATCACATCTCCTTTGATACCGACATTCTCTTTCCCCGACCAAGACTTGTTAGCCAACTTCTTTGCCGGCCGTTGGAAGGTACTTCCTTGGTGCTACAACGCACTGAAGACCCTCAGACAGATTCATCAGCCTCTCTGGAGAGACGAGGAGGTCCGTTGTATTCACTACATACTGCATCAGAAACCATGGCACGCCCCTCGAGGTTCTGTTCCTGAAGATGAAGTGACGTACAGTTGGTGGTGGGCTGACTATGATAGGCTTCGGGATGCCATGAAGGAGTCCGATCCAGAGGGATGGGAATTAGTAGACTCTTTCGTTGCTAAGGCATAGATGTAGATATTAGATATCGGACTGGTGTGCACCCTTGTGCACCGCCTATTGAGGTCCGGTCAATCCATTGATGCTCTTTAAGTTATTTTATGATATTACAACGCTGCTAACAATGTCACGATGCCCATAAGTATCATGCTCGCCAAGCTACATGAACTTGATCCGTGCGGAATCTAAGAAGAGGTGATGAGCAGAACAATTGCTAGATATGGGAGGTTTCACATACCTCTGTGTGCACTTGCTCTTCGTCAGCGGTGTTTCGAATCCCATCCGATAGCTGAGGAGGCCAGCTTGTGCGATCATGATCCCGTTGTCGATACAGAACCTATACCAGTAATGATGAGCTGCAATGACACTTGAGAGCGACGATATCTTTACCGATCATCAGTTGCAAAGACCTTTCCTCCACGCTCTTCAGCCATGATACCCATCATTTGCTGAAGTCGTTCGTTGCCTAGAGTTGTGAATGATCTTTGTATGCCGATATAGGTAGCATAAGCAATCCGACTCACATCCAACACCGCCCACTATCAGTACCTCCTTACTACCGATATGCGCCATTGCCCTCTCTGTGATCTCGACAAGCATGGCATAAATAGTTTCCTGCAACGAAAAGCATAGGTCTTCTGGTGTTATAATGTCTTCGCTATCACCTTCTCGGGGTTGACCGTCGGAGCGGAACCGTTTATCTAGCGTGTATGCTTCCGTCGAAGTCAGAATTCCGGACAGGCTAAGGTCCATCCCTTTCGTTGTATAAGGCAGTGGTAACAGACGCTTCCCCCTGCCTAAAGTATCAGACGGGCATGACCATGACCTCGGCCTCTATCCAAAGAATTACTCACTTCTTAGCCAACTGTTCGATGTTATAGCCTGGACTTGGATCATTACTCAGGTTGATAACGCGAGCAAATCTGTCCAGGCAATTGCCCACAGCGATATCGAGAGTTTCACCAAAGATGCGGTAGCATTGTTGTGAGTAGGCGATGACCTGTGTATTTCCTCCCGAGACATACAGCACAACGGGATTCTTGGCTCCCGTGATTTGGCGACCCATCTCAATATCTGGCAGATGAATAGTTAGAAAGACAGTCATGAAATCTGGTAATACACATCTTACGGCCAACGCAGTGATTAACACCGACAAGTGGCTTGTTGAACAAGAGCGACAATGTCCTTGCGACTAGAGCAACAGATGTCAACGGAGCACCCATACCGGGTCCTATAGCGCAATGGCATCATCAGAGTGCAGAAGCGACAGATTTCCTTCTTCCCTACCTTGTGTGAAGCAAATACAGTCAACATCGTGGATCGACAGCCCCGCCTTCTTCAAAGAATCGTTAATCACTGTGATGGCCCAGTCTCGATGGTGTGTGGCTGTATCACGAGGTAGAAACCCTTCTCCGGGAGGGGTGATATACGTATGTCGCACGTTGGACAGAACTGTAGTCGACCCGTCTGGGGAATGCTTGATAACGCCTGCTCCGAGTTTATTGGCTGAACCTTCGAGCCCCAAAGCAATATATGTCCTGTCTATGGTGCTGGTTAGCTTGGAAATCTTCCATATGTGGCTTTCTCACCAGGAGCCTTGAGCGGAGAGCGTTTCCTTATTTTACCTGGCATTTGGCGAGCTGTTTGACTATCTAGCTAGTACTACTTACACCTAGAGAAGATGGCGGTACGAGTGTAGATCTGAGATATGCCACTTATTCCAGGTCAAGTTCTCGATCATCTAAGCGCCCCGCGTCTAATCTCTACGACTCGAGTCAGACTTTATCCCAGTTATAAACCTCTCAGCACTGACTCACTTCTTCCAGACAACTCTCGTCCGTACCAACATCTCTAGTCGAATCAAAAATGCCAGCCCCAAGCTTTTGGTTGCGCTGCGAGAAGAAGCAATTTGAAAAGCGCGCTGCCCTCACACCCACCACAGCGAAGAAATTGATTGACAATGGGTTCGAGATTACGGTCGAGCGCGACGAACAGCGTATATTCGATGACTCAGAATACGAAGCGTATGTGCCATTCAGTAATAATGCATCATATTCGACAGTCATAATAAAACTCTATCAGTGTTGGCTGCAAGCTAGTCGAAAACAGTTCATGGCCACAAGCACCGACCGATATCCCCATCCTCGGACTGAAGGAACTTCCCGAATCAAACGAGCCCCTACCGCACACGCACATCCAATTCGCACACTGTTACAAGCGACAAGCGGGCTGGTCGGCTGTCCTTGCACGTTTCTACAAGGGCGGCGGAACACTTTATGATCTTGAGTTCTTACAAGATGACAGTGGAAGGCGTGTTGCCGCGTTTGGGTTCCATGCTGGCTTTGCCGGTGCAGCTGCTGGCGCACTGGCTCATGCAGCTCAGAAGAACGGCGCCAAGCTTGGTCACCTCCAGCCTTACCCTAACGAGACCGCAATGGTAGAGGATGTACGAGCCAAGCTCGGAGGTAGCGGTAAGGGTGTCCGTGCCCTCGTGATTGGAGCGTTGGGCCGTTGCGGACGAGGCGCGGTCGATTTGTTTAGAAAGATCGGACTTGAAGAGTGAGTGCCGTTTCATCACGAATATTGAGATTTGGGATTGACCTGCATTGCCAGGGACGATATTGTGAAGTGGGACCTTGCTGAAACGGCCAAGGGCGGCCCTTTCCAGGAGATCCTTGACGTCGACATCTTCGTCAACTGCATCTACCTATCATCGCCGATACCTCACTTCTTGACCCACGAGCAACTGCGCCAGGCGGGACCGGGTCGTCGATTGTCTGTGATCGTAGACGTTAGCTGCGATACCACCAACCCGCACAATCCCATACCTGTCTATTCAATCAACACCACGTTCTCAGAGCCAACTGTACCCGTCGAGGTTGGGTACGTATTGCCGTCCTCTGTAGAATATCGGCATCACCTACCAACTGATGGTTTTAATTTTGTAGCGCGGGTAATCCCCCGTTGTCGGTCATCTCAATTGACCACCTGCCCACTTTGTTGCCACGAGAAGCCTCCGAACAGTTCAGCAGCGATTTGTTGCCGTCGTTGCTGCAGTTCCCTCAACGTGATACGGCACAGGTGTGGGTGCAGGCAGAGAAGCTGTTCAAGGAAAAGTTGGCAGAGGCCGTGAAGGCAGAAGGTCTCTGAGATGATCGTGTGCTGTGATTGATGTGCTCAAAAGTTGTACGTTTACTGTTTACGTGTCATGCAACCCCTTAAGGGATGACTAAAATAAAAGCTGACCGATGGAAGTATCTTCTGATGTGCCTCGCATTATGTGTGATGATATCGGATTGAAGCCCCCCGAAGCCCAGATCAACAGGATATCGAGCGGCCACCTTGCAAATGCATCATACTTAATTCGTGATTGCATGAAGCAGTCTTTACAGAATGGCTGGTTATATGTTGCCTGACTTCCGTGAAATACAATAATGAATAACCGCAGTTTCCTTGGCCATCGAGACGTAGCTACGTATGGCTGGGTCGACAGTATAGTGACCAGTTGTCCTGTTGATAGATGGGAGACCGTGAAAGCGGCATCAATGATGCAGCACATCCCCCTTGCACAACATGTGCCGAACCCATGCAGGGCAACAGAACCTGTAACAAATTTCTGTTGTTTCCGGCGGAGAGATGAGACACTCTGAAGAGTCTGAGGACGACGCTTGGCGGAAGTAAGGAGTCTGTCTAGCGCTGTGGCCGGCGTGAGGGCCAGCACACCACGCCTGTGCATGCTGGTGGATGTGTTGCCAGCGAATTGCTAGGCTGGTGGTTACGGGAGCGACTGTCGGGGAATTCTGGAACTGCGAGGACAAGGCGAGATGCAGGCTGGGCAGGAGGTGTTGCTAGGATGGCGGTCAGATCTCGTCGCGATCTCTCCGCCAGGAAAGTAGGCGCCCATGTTTGCAGTGGGATATTACGCTTGGACAACACAGCTCTTGTCTCTTTTGCGTCTCTCTTCCTTCGCGAGCGTGTTATCCTCTTTCTCCTTTCTATTTTCCAACCTTTCACTGTATTTTCCTCGTCACTGTAGCAGGCAGTCTCTCCGTGCTTCTTTTTTCTGGTTTCTGCTGGTGCTGGTCGCCTCACTTACTCTATCCACCGAGTCTTACCCAGCCCACACCGTCGCTCACTTCAAGGTCTAATCCAAGCTCGTTTGCAAACATGCTCGCCATCCCGTCTGTCCCAGAGATCTGTGTCTCGCCTGCTCCTGCCGAGGAACCCGTCGCAGAGCCCTTCTCTCCTTTCTCGGACGTCCACCCTCCCACTCCCATCCCTACCAGTGATGGCGACAGTTTCCGCCCCCTCCTTCTATCCCCACCGCCGACAGTGTCCCCGCGATTCCCTAGACAGCTCTCGCCACTCCGTCCAAGTGATGCTCCTGTGACAGGTCAAGGTTTGGAGAGAGATAGATTTGAGGAACTGCTCAGAGCCTCCAGGGAGAGGAACGCCGCACTGGGTAGTGGCAAGAGGTCGCCCGATCTTCGTAAGGAGATCGCCCTGAAGGTTCATAGGAGCAAGCAAGGTAAGCTTAGATTGTGGCTAGCCTGCCATTGTGTATGATATTGATGCATAATTTAGTTGAGCGTCGTGCTCTCTTCCTATCCAAGGTCCAGGCGCCTCCCTCACCCAGTGCTATCAACATGCCCAAGACTCCTCCCGAGTCGCCGGCTATTTTCCATTATTCTTTCCCGTCTCCCGGGTTGGAGTCACCTCTGGCCGTATTCGAGGCGATGGTGACCGAGGATCCCACTAGGCCACCTCGTCAAAGCTGGGTTGAGCAGGTTGACTTCCACATGCCCAATAAGAAGGTGGTTATGCCTTTGCGTTCCGCACCCGCACGCAATGCCAAGGTTCCATCCTTGGCACAGATCACTGCGCATTACATTCCTGCTGGCTCTGCTGCCGACTCGATTCAACCTGCAAACGCAGGCCGATTACCCGCATTCTTGGCTGCCCGTGATACGACGGTCAAGCGCAGGAGTCTCCCTGCTGACGTCGGTCGTCTTCATTTCCCTGTCCGATCCAACTCGCCACCTGCAGCGGAGGAGTCCGCAAAGCCAATTCATGCTCCTGTCCCACTCCCTCCCTCATCTCCTCGCTCTCCAAAACTCCAGATCACGACACAAGTTGTACCTCGTACCTCGTCTATCTCACCGATTAAGTTGACGGAGTCTAATTTGCGTGCCTTTGAGGCAACGCGAGTCAGCACTGCGCAAGTGATGATGTCTCGTCTACGTCACCGTACTTTGCCACCTGGCGCACGTTCGCTCTCTGTGGACCTCCGCAAAGAGGAAGAAGAGAAGAAGATGCGTCGTCGCAGTGCTCCTCCGGAGCTCCCGCTTCGCGAGCGACGAGGCTTCACCAAGCCTCCTCTCAACTTACCCGGCGCATTTTGATTCAACCAGATTCGGAGAGCGGTTTCTTTGTCTACGGTTTGGTTATTTCCTTGGTTCGGCTTGCAGTCATTCATCTCCATCGACATTGCAACTACAATAGACTCGTCATTGCTAAAGGGATTGGGTTACAGTTTGCCCAGGTGTCCAGGGATTTCATTCATTCTATTCTTATTCACTCAAACTGGACAAGTGTCATTGCTCTGATTCCTGGCATTCCTCCCAATTATGTAAGATATCTGTTTGGCGTGTTGGTAGTTGTGGTCTGGTACCCGACTTGGGCAGGGAGGTGGTTGCCCTGGTGTTGCATGCGCAGATTTAGATAACTACCTTCTTCGTTTTACTACTCGGGTTCCCGTGTAAACCTCCCAGCCCCTTGTCGGTAGGCTGGACCTCCGCAGGAATAAACAATCGTTGCACAAATTCGGCGCATAGTTTGAGCCATCCAAGAATTCACACATTGCGAAAGTAAATTACTATCCCTACATGCTCTACATCATGGAATAGGTTCGGCCGCTGTTGATAAGACATTCCGCTATTTCTGTTGAGTATTCGCACTTGGTCTCACGAACTTTATCTGTCCGGACCGCTATATTGACCCGTGGCCATCATGGGTAGGTACCTGATACACGCAGCTGTCCTCGGATATATGGCGGAATAGTAGACACATACTGCATTATTAGCTGGGAAACGACTTGTTCTCTGTCTCCCTTCACTTAGGTTCGTCCATAAGCACGGCCACCAGAGATATGCCCCACACTCTTAACGAAGTAGCTCAGCACAACAACGCGAAGTGAGTCACATACCATCGACTACTTTCTCTACAGCCGGTTTCACACCTGGCCGGTCTGACCAATCATCAAGGTCTTGTTGGGTAATCATTAAGGACCGCGTTTACGATGTCACAGAATTCCTTTCTGTAAGTCATGCTCAGACTGACGACACCATACATACCATAGGCTGACATTGGCATAACACACCAGGAACATCCAGGAGGAGCAAAGATTATACTAAAGTACGCTGGGAAGGATGCTACAGCTGCATACGAACCCATTCACCCTCCGGATGCGTTGGATAAAACCCTACCCAAGCACAAACATCTAGGGCACATTGACACAGCTGGTGCTAAGCAGCTGCAGGATGTCCGAGAGAATAGGGAGAAGACCCAAGACGAGCTCCGCATGGAACAAGAACAAGCTCGAAAGAAACCAATCAGCCAGATTCTAAACGTGTCAGAGTTCGAGGTGGGCTATCTGAGTAGGATTGTTTGTGAGGGCGACGCTAATGCTCGCCGGTGCGTCTCAGGAAGCTGCTCGGAAGGTCGTGTCGTACAAGGCATTCGCCTACTTTGCATCTGCCGCAGATGACGAAATCAGTACGCCTCTTAGCTCCGAGTCCTTGATCGTACTTGAAGCTCACATTGCATTCCCCGGACAGCTGTGCGTGAAAACGCGAGGGCATTCTCGAGATTTTACTTCCACCCTAGGGTTCTCCGCCGTCTTAGCGTGATAGACACTTCGACAACTATACTCGGTTACAAGTCTCCCATACCGTTGTTCGTCAGTGGCGCCGCGCTTGCGAAGTTGGGGCACCCTCTCGGTATGCTGCTAAATTCCATTTCAGCTAGACCATTTCGTCTGAATGGTACACCGTTCAATAGGCGAGGCGAACATAACGGTAGGAGCTGGACGTACGGGAATCATTCAAATGGTTTCTTCCAATGCCTCTCTCTCCTTCGAAGAAATCGCAAACAGTCGAGTCAACCCGGACCAGATACTCTTCTTCCAACTATACAAGAATAAGGACAACGCTAAAGCTGTAGAACGCATACGCGAGGCAGAGCGGTTGGGTTACAAGGCAATCTTCTTGACCGTAGATGCGCCTTTCATTGGCAACCGAGAGAGAGACCTCCGCGCTGCGTGGGAGCTTGAGGATATTAATGCTGTGGTGAAGCAGAATAAGGCAGATGCACCATTGACAAAGCAGCAGGTAGAGGCTGTGGAAGAGGAGCTTGACGGTGACTTGGATGGGACTGTTGGCCAGAGTTTGGCTAACGATGACGTCGATATGACTTGGCAGGAGGTATTTAGTTCCGCACTATGAACAGGAAATAGAAGCATGACTGAAGAGGATATCTTACAGACGATCCCATGGCTACGAGATGTAACCAAATTACCCATTGTGTTAAAGGGTATCCAAAGCGTCCAAGTAAGCATTTCTATTCAAATCATGTATTCGTTCCCACAATTTCTAATTCCCTCATTCCATAGGATGCTGTGTTGGCTGCAGAGGCAGGAGTAGACGGTATTCTCGTGTCTAACCACGGAGGTAAGTCGAGTCATAAGATGAGATGGCTTTCATGCTTAACAAGTCATCATTCATGAAGGTCGTCAACTTGAGTAGTAAGTTGGTAATGTCGATTCCCTGTGTTCCGCGTTGCTGACGTCTGTAGCGCTCTGCCTTCGATCGAAGTCCTCTACAGGATTAGAAAACAGCGACCAGACCTGTTCAACAAGATGGAAAGTGCGTCGACCCAGAAAGCGTCTTCGTGAGCAAGACGCTGGAACTAAGTTCTTATCCACCCATAGTATATCTGGATGGCGGTGTGAGACGTGGGACAGGTGCATTTTCCCAGTGATCACAACAACCTTACATGCGTCTGACTTTGGACGTCTTCAGATATCTTGAAAGCCGTATGCCTCGGCGCAAAAGCATGTGGCCTTGGTAGACCATTCCTCTACGCCCAAAGCGCACGTACCCGAGTTCTTATCTCTTCCTTCAAACATTCTTACTGATGCATGGAATGCAAACGCGTATAGGCGTATGGTGCAGCCGGAGTCATCAAAGTCATACGGATCCTAGAACGTGAAGTGCTTCTTGGAATGAGAATGCTTGGTGCACGATCTGTCAGCGAGTTGGTTCCTGAAATGGTGGGCATCCTTTTGTTCAACTTTGGTTGACCAGACGCTGTTTCTAACCATGAGTTGACCAGGTGGAAAGGGTCGATTGGGACGCTATATTTCCCAAGCTGTAAGCTCGGCTTAGACGAGTTCTTTATCAAGTGCTTTCCGGGTAGCCGTCTCGATCCTACGATGAGATTCTTGATTGTTGTATGTACACCAGACTATTCTGGACTGGCTAGTACTGATTATATTCCACACTACGGAGCGGGATTAGCTCAGGGCTGAGTAGTCGGACCAGAGTCCTCAACATAGATGCCGCTGTAGTAGATGTCTGTTTCCGTGATTTGCTGAGTGACACCATTCAAGGGCAATCGCAAGGCACCTGGAATCATGTAGCCGTAAGCATATGTCATTGTGCAAGCACGGCACTTGAACCCACCGATATGCCAGTCCGTGCCGCCATTCCCGTTCAGGGAACCGGTATAAACCTTCGTGAGTGGGCTGCTTCCAGTAGAAACCCAGAGACCTCCAGGCGAGCCAGTCTCCAAAATAAAGTTGTACTACGGTTTCGCGGTCAGAAAGCGGTTGTCTTTGGTACGTCAAAGTAGCTCGCAGCGTACGTACCCAGGTTCCCTTAACCGGTGTTACGGACCAGATACTCTTTCCACCAGTGATGACCTGTAGGGTGTCTGCTACCCCGTCTTGACCTGCGCATACGTTGTTGAGATAGGTACCGGCGGAAGTCCGCAGTTTGCTTACCAGAGAGTTGGCCATACTTGATGTCAGCGAAGTGGCCCTCCCAGAATACGATCTGATGTACGTTGAACATGATAATGCTAATCATACTATGGCGTCCATGACTTTACCTGGTGCTCATATGCAGGATCTGCACAGGACCCATTAGAGATTGTAGTCACCCAAACCAGTCAGTTGGCGCACCTGGCGGGTTTACAGTAGGAATTTGCAGCGAGACGTGGAAAAATCTGCGAGGGAAGGAATGTTCATGAGCGTCCACTTGCCGGTGTTATCATAGAACCGATGTACAGGTGACCTGAGAGCGAGTTGGTAGTTTGGGGCAACAGCTCAGTCCGAAGCATAGGACCGCCGTTCCAAGTAGAACTGGCGTTGATCTTCACTTTAACTCCTTGCTTTTCAGCGGTGGCTAATAACGCTCGTCAGATGTGGGGCACGCTATATGCATCTGAGAACATGTCTTACTCGCTGGGTTTTTGAATTCACTTCCTAAAGTAACCCAAGATGATGCTTGTTCGCCCTATATACTTTGAAGGTAAGCATTTGTAGAGGAGTAGTTTACCGGAAACGTACGTGCAAGTTCCCCTATCAACGGCGTGCCATCCTTCAGTACCTCATCCCACAGCGAAAAAGTATCGTACTTCTCACGTAAATATATGTTTGGTAGGAACCGACTTGATTGCTTCAGCTCCACTTGTTGAAGTCGGCGGCAGTTCTACATGATGCAACGTCAGTATCTTTGTCTGATCGTTCCATGTTGCTAATTACGAGTAATCTTGGAATCTGCCATCCCAGAGAACTGTGGCGGAGACATATGCAATGAAGGCAAGGATGACAAGGAAGCTCTTCATGGTGGGCGATTCGAGTGTCAATGTCCTCTAACGGCGAGTTCACTGCATATATCCTCTGGGACGGAATGGGGTGGACACAACTTCCGGGAATGAGCCGCATACGACTGGTGCACATAGGCAACAGTTATTGCTCATACATCGCGACTATATGGTTCTGCGCAAGAAGAGGTTAAAATTCGGACCGATGACCTGCCGCGACGAGTGAGCACGGCTTGCCGGGAGAGACTGAAGACTATGTCGGCAATATGCATCACCTACCTCGAGTCATGCCTTTGCACATGACATTGGAAATCAGAATTAGGATACCTATTCCGGTGGATGCAGACATCTCCATAATTGTGATGTGCTGAATGTCTAGCTCGCGTCACGACATATCACCAAATGCCCGGTGCCATCGTTACGGTTGTGTCAATCGGTTCCATTCCTCATTGTCTCCGTAGTACTCACTGGCATGTTCGTCGACTTGATAACCCCACTGCTTCTTCCGTGAGATCCGCGTGACAGACTTTACTGAAGCTGACGTACCTGTCCTACTTAAACGTGAACCGCAGTTGCTAAACACCGGGATGGAAGACGAGCAAGCTTTGATGCGGTCCAGGAATGACTGGTTGAAGTTCAACAACTTGAACACTTTCCCTTTCTGTCCTCGATGGGTAAAGGCGGAAGACTCCGCCCTTCCCCGCAAAATGACGTTCGAGATGTTTGTTACGTAATGCCCTGGACTAGATGAACTGTAGACGCAAAAAGGCGCCGAAAGTAGCAGCGCACGGATCTCGTCCCAAGTCGCGGCTCTCCAGCTCTCCCTTCAACCTCCTCATCGTCTCCTTCAGCGAAAGCCCCGGCAATCTCATTCATCGTCGTCGCAGTCACTCGCGTCGAACATCGCGGCACGCAGCCCAACACCTCATAGTTGATGTCGTCGCCGGGTCGAAACACCCTCCATCGCCGCCGCTCACATTCCGCATCTTCGCCTCTCGCCTCCATCCGTCAATGCACAGGAGATAAATGGCGTCCATCATACAAGCGGGCGAGGCCTAGTAGTACTCGCAGCACTTCACAGAGGGACGTCGCCTCTGATGGCTCTGTAGAAGGGCAAAGAGATAGCAAGAGAGTTCGCAGAGGCAGTTGGGTAAGTCTGGACGCTCCATCACAATTTGGGGGTAATGCTCATCTGCAACTCATGATCAGTCTCCTGTAAGCGGACCGAAGGCGCCAGGTCTCTCTGGCTCTAGTCCTTTGTTTCGTGGCCAGCGGGCATGCGATACACCCTCATACTTGCCGACCAATCTTCCCTGCACATCAGACGCGTTCGCTCTATACCCCCGTCAACTACGACAATCACAGTGGCCTCTATCCTGCACAGACCCGCAGGAAGCTGCGCACCATGCTTCGTCAGCTACTGCTACCGAGACGCCAACTGAGCTTATGCAGTTACGGTCGAACGCCTTCTGGGAGCTACAACGGAGTATTGCTGAGAACGGGGAGGGCATGGTCACTCGTATGCGCGACTGGGAAGAAACCCACGCGCACGAACCCATGAAACCCGAAGAACGTGACGCTGATACGTCCGGTCAGCTAAACCTGATGAAGAGGCCCTCCTTCAGTTCGGCCAACAGCGACTCCTTTGATGAAGATGAAGATGAGGTCCAAATCATAGAGGCTGGAAGCATGATGAAGAGCCCAGCTCTGCTGCCATCACCGTTCTCTCACTCTCATCGGAATGAAACACGCCCGGCCAGTGGCATGGACATGGACTGCGAGGACGAACTCAATTCCATCGGTGCCGATTCCATCTCCTCTCCAGAAGACGACAGCCCATATTTGTCATCGACTTGCATCTCAGACGAGGACTCTCCCAGCTCCCTGACTCTTACAGATTCTTCCAACTCGTCACTCGCCTCCCTACCTTTACACTCCTACCCTCCGATTTCTATCCCCGAGGAATGTTCGCTCTCCACCACGGGCGTCCCGGCTTGCGCCTCGCCATCCGAAAAGGCCATTGCTGCGCTCACGTTAGTCATGGCTAACGGAGCCGGTAGTCTAAATGACTACGAAGCAGTACGAACTCTCGAAGAACCCCACATTGCTTCACTCGATGATCCTTTCGTTGGCGAGATGTGGCACTAACTCGTCACCGTCCTCTGCGTCACATCTGTCCTAACACCCTCTCATTCGCATGGAACAATTCCCGCCTGTACATTGTCATTTCCATCTTCTTCTGGTTGCACCATATTCATATTTCTCAAAGTCTATCGTCTGTACTCAAGAGTCGTCCGTTATTAAGGCTTGCTGTATCATTGGGTTCCTTAGTTTCTTGTCCCCGTCTTGTTTTGTTCAATCGGAATTATAGTCGTATCGATAGCACTCACCATCCAACGAATCCTTCATTACAGAGCATACATCTTTATTACTTAGTGATAGCCAGCTATATTGTAAATTTGCTATATCAAGATATCGTGGTTTCCTCGTAGCATGTAATTATATCGAGCTCAAACTCTTGTGGACGTATTTGTGGAAATAGATCCATCCCCCAGGCCTTCAAAAGACGACAAACACTAGTGTGGGCTATACTATTAATAAATACCAAGCCCATACGGACTCAGAGCTGCATAATACGTGATTATCTGGCCTTGGGAGTTATCACAGCACTGAACGTAGGTACGTACCCATGACACAACCAAGAAGCATACACACACCAAGCTAGGTGGTATGTACCGTCAATTATTCTACCTTTCCGTTCAAGTTGACACGGCGTCGGCTTGTTTCTTGACTTTGTCTGAGTAATCCAGAGCTGCCCTGAACCATAGAAGGTTTCTCGCCGGCTGTGTGTTTGGGTGTTTGGGCCGCAGTGCTCGCCTGGCTGGCATGCGCATCGCCACGACGATAAACCTTTCTCTTAGCACCCGCAGTTTTCTTACCCACGCCCATGAGAACAGCAACCTGGGTCTCCAAGTCTTGAACATTGTGCTCTGCCTCGAGTCGTCTTTCAATTTCTTGTCTCAGCCGTTCCTCCGCAGCGGCATGTAAGGACACTTCACGTTCGTATCGTGCTTCGCTTGCTGAACGAGCTGCACGCTCGGCGAGAAGCGCAGTTTTCATCGCTAAATTGACCTCTGTTAAGTTCGATTCCCTCAGGCTGATACTTTAGTAAGGAAACTTACCTTCGACCATGTACTTCATACCTGGTGGGAGGTATATCGACTTATCAAATGTTTTGTCCTCATAATACTCGGATGCGATAGCACTGCGGGACGTGCGCACGAAGGGAAAGGACGAGAATTGTGGTATGTCGAGTAATTCGAAGTCGACAACATCAGGAAGCTCCTCACCCGCTGACGACAACGACGCGTTATCTGTTGCGAGCGGACTAAGGGGAAGTTCCAGTTCATGATGGTTGCTAGAGAGTGATAGGGCCAGTGGCGAGTCTAATACTCCCTGCTTGCTTCTCCGCCTCTTGACGGGTCTAGAGCTTCCCGAGTCTATAGTCAGCCTTTTTCTGACATCCCTCAGCCCGACTTCAGGGATTGATTGCGACGCAACTTCGTCTGTGGCGAGTGTTGACTGTGTAGATACATCAGGCGTCGGCAGCATGGTCTTTGAACATATCGCCTCGTTCTCAGGCGGAGGCTGCGCTGGAACCATTTCGCGCGGTCTTCCACGCTTTCGCTTCTGAAGTGGTTGAGCAGGGGTAGAGATGGCATTCTCGGCTCCGTCTGGTCTTGAACTTGCTTCACTGGTAAGTTGTGCTGGGCATACTGAAACTGTTCGTGTGAGCATGAACCGATTCTATTGATATGAGTACGCGAACACCGTGACTCACAGCTGGATTCTATTACGGGAGTAGATTCAGTTGTGCTAGTCTGAGGCGCAGGCTGTTTTCCTGATGGTATGTGATAGTAGGTCATTAATCGTCTATTTGAGTCGAATATAGCGGAGCACACTGACTTCTGGATGGCACAAGAACACAATCTAAATATTGAATTAAATTTCAGCACGACATCAGTAAGTTAAGGATGACTGGACCTACCAAAGATAATCCTTCCTGAACCATGCGACGTACTAGTAGTAGACTGGGACATCGGTGGGCTGGTGTTGATTCCAATGCTGACTTTGTTCTCTGGACATTGTCAGGTTCAATTCTCAGCAGGCAGTTCCATGAACTTCTCCGTATAAGCAAGCCAGGCCTCCAGGATTCTACTTACTGGTGGATGAAAGGTCGCCTCGAAATCTAGATACTTCCGGGGTGCTATGAGTTCTAGGTATGTTCATCAGTCCACTGGAAGTTCTCGATTATCACTTCGACAATCTCGAGCTGCTCTGCAGCTCCTGCTGGTTGGTCGATAGGCTTAGGATGTTCACAAGACTGAGAGTGCATATGAAACCCGTGAACGTGTTCGACGGTGAAGTTCAAGGACAGGCTGTCACACTATGTGTGACCGCGTAAGTTAAGCGATAATATGAGCGTCAATGACTGACCAATAATGACACCGGCCGCGGTACCACCTACGATAATCGATGAGCTCCCAAAAGACATATGTGTATTATATTGATGTTTACAATGAAGCCAGGCCACAAGAACCATAATTAAATCCTAGAATACAAGTTCCAAGAGACCATATCGACATACCAGTAACTTTAAATGGAAAGCTCTCAAGTGCGCTAACTATCCGCGAGTATATATATCATAGAGCCGTGCCGAGTACTTTCATTGCTAGTGCCTCGAGGATTTGGGCCCTCTCATTTCCACCAAGTTCACCGAACACAGCCGCGACACTCTTGCCCTTCGCGTCGCGGATCGCACCCAACCTATTTCCGGCATACGCACCGACCATGAGGCCAGGTACATTCGCAACGATGAATCCTATACCAGCACCACAAACTCCACCAGTCCACGACCACCAAGGGCCATGACGCTGTACTTCAGGACGTAAAAGCTGAGCCACGCATAATAAGCATCTTAGTTACGAATATTGGAGCCGGGAGGCGTACCTCTTCGAACACATCACCGAACACGTTATCAGCGTCTGGACGTCCAGGAGGTGTTGCCCCTGCAGCACCGCCCCCTCCGAACATATTGGCGAACTGAGCAAAGAAGCTGGCCGAAGACGAAGCATCGGGCTCAGCCTCTCTGCGAGTACGAGTAGAATAAAGGCTGTCGTATTCCTTTCTTCGGGTTGGGTCTGAGAGTACATAGTATGCATCTGCAACAGCCTATGCATGTAATATCAGCAGGAAGGCCTCTCGCAATTAGAAATGGTATTGCAACGCACCTGGAATCTTTCGGTAGCCGCCTTCTTCTCTTCTTGCGTGGCATTCACAAGTCTATCAGGGTGTGTCCTATTTTGCTACACAGATTACTACAACTCCACACAAATCAATAAATGCTCGTCGCATCCCTCACCTCAAGGATTCCTTCTTGTACGCTGTCCGAATCTCCTCTGTTGTGGCGGTCTGTGGAACATTGAGAAAAGCGTAGTAATCTGGAAATGTTGAGGCCATGGCGTGGGGTGGTGGTGGTGGTGAAAGGAGAAAATTAATGATATTCAGGCTGCCTTGAGCAGGCAATGTCACGGTGCGGATCCAAAAGCCACGGTCTGAGCACCTCCCTCTGAGTCGGACTGCGCAGTGACGTGTGACGTCACCTGGAAACGTGTCCCGATCGTGGATTTCACGCGTCATGGCCATACTGGCGCTTAATGGGGGATAGTACTTAGCATGGAGGTCTGGGTTGTATAATCCTGACGTGACTAGTAATGTACACCTATAGACAGCAGAACCAGGATGATCAAGTAACACAACACATCGCTGCAATCGAGGCTCTAGTCACGATTGAGACAATCATGGAAGCACTCGGGCGATGTCTGAAGCAATAGCACTAATAATACAAGGTTTTAACGAAAACAAAGCAAATTTGTAGCAAGAAAATTTACGAAACTAGTGCACTAAAAAGCATAAATGGCACTAGATCGTTGGATACGCATAAAAGGCACGGTGAAAACCACTTAACGAAGAAAAGAGGGAACGAACAGTCCGAACGGAGAAAAGGTGTTTTCTATGTGATAAACTCAACCCGAAAGGAAGATAAAGTGCACTCATTACCTCATCAGGGGCACGTATCTTCATGCTGACAGCTGGTCGCTGCTTCGAGAAGCTGAAAGCTTTGGTCCGGATGGTAGTCCTATCGGTCTTCTCTGCATAGGATTCTGTGGACGCGGCACGGTACCATCTTTCAAAGCAGCGTCCAGTACAGCAGACACTGCCGGGGATATAGAGACGGGAGCTGGAGCTCCCTGACCTTCTGGTGACCCCGACGTCGTCCAACCCGTAGGAGAAACTGGGAATGGCGACAGCGCAGATGTGTCCACCACAAGTGCAGGTCTGCCGTCCGTCAGATACGGTCCTGACTGAGGAGTTCTAGGCGACTCCTTGATAGCCTCAAGACGGCCACGGGGCCCGGTAGTATCCACCGTGAGAGTTCCCGTGGAACCAGCAGCCTTATGGCCGGGATGTGAGAGGTCTGAAAGAGGATGTTAACTCTCACAAATTCATAACAGGCCAAAATTTACCCACTGCCAATAAAAGATGTGATCTCCATCCCACCTGTGTTCATCCTTCCACTCGATACCAGAGCGTTCATGTCGCTGTCGCTGATCTCAGACGACGGCACCGACGGCGATACTCGATGTCCCGGAATGGTCAACATCGGCATAGGCTCCGTCTGAGCAGCTGCTAACAACTGGTCGATCGTCCCAAGCGAGGATTCTGAAGAGGACGGCCCGGAAGATGGTGGAAGACCTGGAGGACTCTGACGTACGGTCTCCGTGCTCGTGTTCCTGCTCTTCACCGAAGCCATACTGGCACGACCCCATGGTGGCACGGGGAAGTTGCTCAGCGACTCAATACTCCTCATCGAAGAAGATGTTCGTCGTGCGTCAGTCATGGAGAAAGCGGATAAAGAGCGTCGCGCGCTGGCGGCCTCAGATGGGTCATTGGAGAACAGCTTCAAGGCTGCGATGGATTTGTCCAGTTCTTCTTGCTGACGAAGCAAGTTGGAGATACCCGACGAACGAGGTGTATCAAAGAACGTGCGTGGGTCGTCTTCCATTGAGGATGGCGGTCTCTCCACCGCGTCAGCGACATTCTGAGCGTTGACGATCCCGTTGAGCCCAAAGATCGGAGACTCCATTCGTGCCTGCGTATATTGCTGGGTCGGCGGCGGAGCGAGGTCAATGGTCTGGCCTCCATCATCTGAGAAACGGATGCGGGCGGGTTTAGGTATCGTAACTGGCTCAGGTAGCTTCTGCTCGGTTGTCGCTAGTATGCCCCTAGGGACAGGAGTGAAATTGACCACAGGGTCCGCGTACGTTTGTGGAGGCACCTTGTAGCTCGGACTAGGTTCTGACTCCATGGGGCTCTGCTGCTCGTACAGTGCAGGCATCTTCATGTCAAGATCCACAGGTGAGTTTCCTTTTTCTGCCTGGTTTTGCTTCCAGATAAGGTCATCTCGGTCGCGCTGGTCGTCGCGTTGCGAAGGGCGTCGTCCGATCCAATTAGATAGCCTCAACGCGTAGGAAGAGCTTTGACGGTTGATCGAAGGGCGACGTGAAGCATCTGGGACAAGTTGTCGCTGGAACGCGGCCGTAAGGTCTGTAGAGGGAAGCCTAGGGTGCGGAATAATCAACTCTGGACTAATGGAGGTACCGGCGGGGATGTTGTTAAAGGACGAAGATCGGTTTCGGCGCTGCTTTACCGAGGGTGCTACCCGAATATCCCGAAGGTGATAGAACGTGGAAACCAGTGTGAATAGAATGAGGATGTAGAGTTCGATAGCTTGAAGGAAGCGGCCAAGTACTGTTTCTGAGAAAATGACTGTGGCATATCCTTGTAAGTAAAGACGTGGTCTGAAAGAGGGAACAAGGTAGAAGACTCACACTGGAGAATATTTCCCAGGGCGATACCAAAGTTGATCAGCAGGGCTAAAAAGACGGGAAGGTATCGCAGAAGTGTGCCCCTCCACCAAGTCTCCCTAATAGAATCAAGGGCGACCAGATAGATGTTAAGGAATAGTTTGAGCATAAACACGAAAGATAGGATGATCTGTAATGTTCCTTCAGCGTCGTAGACGGGCCCGTCCATCTTCAATGGAGTGTCCACGCGATAGAGTGTCTGAAGAGCGACAATGGCGATGACGCTGAGTAACACTGTCCATTTGAGCATGTGTCCAAATATTCCCCATCTGTGCCAACTCCCACTATGGACATATGAACCTTCGGAGGCTGGGGCAGCAGGTGGAGGACATGCGACGTAGAGCCAGAACCAGAGGTTGCGAAGGCCAAAGGACAGGGCGTACGAAATTTCGCGGGCTATGGTGAGCGCAAGGTTGGTAGAGTTTGATAGGTCATCTCCACGACTGATTGCAAGAGCTTCCACAAGATCGAGGATCGCCGCAGCAAAGGCCAGCCAGACAGATGCGAACAGACAGAACATCAGCCTGCAATTTGTATGAGTTGCGGTCAGAGATAGTTGATCAAACGGAATGCGCACCAATTGAACTTGCGCATAACCAAGCAAAAGGTGAATGCTCCCAAAGCAAATACTCCAACGGTGTAGAACGGGATATCCGCAAGGATGTATTGGATCTGAGGGACGAGTCAGTATGCGTCTTAGAGTGCGTAGGGGGAGATTAACTGACCGCCACATCGCTGGTAAGGGGTGTTATGGCAGCTGCAGCACTGGTTGTGGTCTCCGCCCGTGCAGCTATCACGCTTTCAGGTGACATGCCGCGAGGTGGAATTGGCCTGGGATCGAGCAAGCGTAGTTTTCAAGCCGTGGAACGAGGCTGTTGGGTGAATAGTAAGAGCAGATAGTAATAAGGATAAAGTCGGGATGCAATCCCAGTTGAAAGAAACACGAAACGAAAGGAGCGGTGGTCAAGGAGAAGAAGAGCCACAGGCTTGTTGAGGGCGAACCAGAGGCACCCGTGAAGAAGAAAGAGGAAGAGAATGAAGTCACTACGCTGCCCGATGGGACGTGAGTTATCACGCAGAGGCAGGAGTGGAAGCCAATGGGAGCAGCACCAGGCTGGGCGGGCTGCGTGGCTGAGGGAGGGGGCTCGGAGAGAGGTGTCACGCCAGGAACGGGCTGAACGCAGCCAGCCTGGCGACCGTAAATGGCCTGGTGGAATCTTCTTCACCTTCCATATTCACTCGAGCGTCCTGATGGCTCTGTAGACGCTCGTCACCAAGGCGATCGGACAGATCCCATCAAAGATCCGTCCTGTTTTCCAGTCAGAGATTATCTCGAGTGATGAATTTTTATTTATCTACTCAACGACGAGCACCATGACAGACTCACAACAGCCGACGCCCCGCCGCATCGTAGTCCTCATTTCAGGCTCAGGTACCGCAAATTCACCCAGATAATTATCTCGTCAACACAGCTCAGCACTCTGCTCAAGGATCCAACCTCCAGGCTCTCATCGACGCCCTCAACACGCCCGCTCTCCCCCATGCTCAGATTGTCCTTGTAATCTCCAATCGAAAGGCTGCATATGGCCTGACCCGAGCACAGAACGCAACGCCTCCCATCCCTACCACTGTACTCGCGCTGCAGCCGTACCTGAAGGCAAATCCTGACAAATCACGTCACGACTATGATGTTGAAGTAGCAAAGCTTGTAGTCAAGGAAAACCCGGACTTGATTGTGCTGGCTGGGTGGATGCATATCATGAGCGAAGGGTTCCTGAACGTGGTGAACGGCGATGCCCCATATGACGGCGAGCAGAAGGTACAGAAGCCAATCCCCGTCATCAACCTCCATCCTGCTTTACCCGGAGCATTCGATGGCGCGCATGCTATTGAGCGGGCCTACGAAGCATTCCAGAAGGGCGAAATCAAACACTCTGGCGCGATGGTACACAGAGTTGTTCGCGAAGTTGACCGCGGACAACCGGTGATAGTGCAGGAGGTAGAGATAAAGCCAGGAGAGCCTATTGAAGCGTACGAAGAACGGTTGCATAAGACGGAGTGGGACATCATCGTCAAAGGTACCGCAAAGATCCTGGACGAGGTTGCTCCCATATCGGTGAGTATAAGACGGCTTGTGCGAGGAGATCAGTTGCTGAGGACATGCTTGTTTGTTGCAGTAACGATTAAATCCTCTCATCCGTGTTTCAAGAGCAATTCATCACGTAAAAGGCCCGTGTCCCGAGATGAGGGTGACTCCCCTACCGAGGCGTTGGGAGGGGATACCTACTGTCCTTGGCACCCAATGCTATCTTCTCGCACCTCTATCCCATGTACTACTGCCCCCAAACTGTTGTAAAGTCTATGATACCCCAGTTGTCCGACGTTAATCAAGTAGCTACAGATGGCTGTGCCGCTGTATACACACCTCTGAAACTGCTGGAACTCTTGAATAACGAAAAGGACAAAGCAAGAATGACCTGGGCTTGTGTTGATCACGTCAGAGCCACGTGACGCCCGCCATGTGCCGTCGGCCGGCTGCTGCACCACTTTAGAGCGAGAAAATTCGAGTTTGGGAAATTACTCACTGACATCCATCGTACTCTCCCATCCATCTACGAAAGACTCTCCCCCGACGCACAGCGCCCTTCCCGCCCCATACCCCGCCTCGACTGCCCGTAAGCCTCAGTAGCCGACACAGCCCGCCTTTCGTTACATACCGGTACTCCCTTCTTCCGTAATCTCGTTGTAAAACCCTCCGCGCCCGACCAGATCGCACGGTTTCGCCTCATCACAAGCACTTGCCCTTAACTACTCTCCTCAACATCCGCAACATCCCCCATTTATCGATATGGCTTCCACATCCACGCTCCCAGGGCCCGCTCTTCAGGCAGCCAAAGCCGCTCTCACCGCCGCTCTCGCTGAGAACCAGGTCAAGCCTACCAACGGTGATGCTACACACGATGAAGAGGAAGGAGAGATCCAGGAGGTAGACATGCAGCAGCAAGCGGAGAACATCCGTACCGTGTTTAATGACCCAAAGAACTTCAATGTCAAGGTATGCACACATTCTGATTCGATTGCCCGCAAATATGATCGCAAAAATCTGATTGGGTGCCGGATGGTTTTAGCATCCACTGTTCTCACCTTGGACTCTTTGGTTCGACTCGCCTGCGACCAAGGGTCGCAATCTGCCTCAGACACCGATGACCTCCTTCCCTCAGACGCCTCTCCCTCAGACCCCTGGTGGGTTGGGTGGTGCGGCGCAAGGCTGGATGGAGGACATCAAGCGTGTCATTAGCTTCGACAGCGTCGAAGAATTCTGGGGGTAAGCGCATCTTTGCGTTATATCATCCGGCATTCGCGGTACTGACATGTTGGCATCTGAAGACTGTATAATAACATCGTTCCCCCATCTCAACTGCCTCAGAAGGCTAATTACTATTTATTCAAGGTAAATGCGCGTTCTGTCGTCGACGATGAACTTTCTAATTCAAATATCATCTACAGGAAGGAATTATCCCTGCCTGGGAAGATGAAGCGAACAAAAACGGTGGCAAGTGGAGTATCCAACTGCCCAGAGACAAGAACCGTAGCAACATCGACAAGATGTGGCTTTATACGGTATGGCTTTTACATCTCGGTTTATATATGCTGTCTGAACTTTGTTTGCATAGATGCTTGCCGCGATAGGCGAGACCTGCGACCCCCTTCTGGCTGAAGATGGTGCCACTTCGCCACCTCAATCTCTCCTCACTGGCGTTATTGTCTCTATTCGCCCTCAGTTCTACCGAGTATCCATCTGGACACGCACTGCGCCTTCCGGCAACGGCACGCCAGAAGATGATAAACTGCGCGAACGGATAGAGGCGATCGGCAGGCATTTCAAGACCTCCGTCTTGGGATATGCTGATGCCCAGAAGCTCGCGGGACCGTTGGCGACCGAGGTCGAGTTCTTGTCGCACAAGGACTCGGAGAAGAAGAAATCTGCGAAGAAGATTATCGTCTGAAGAGATGTGGTGTATGTTTACTGATATATGTTCTCGCGGAGGTCCGTTGTATCATTGGTGTATAG
The DNA here is from genome assembly GCA_037039805.1 of Irpex sp. M6601. Classification (NCBI taxonomy): domain Eukaryota; kingdom Fungi; phylum Basidiomycota; class Agaricomycetes; order Polyporales; family Irpicaceae; genus Irpex; species Irpex sp. M6601. Next base: position 42,624 of record JAXQGN010000057.1, on the reverse strand, counting down.
TTGCAGACGGTCGCGGCAAAGTTGCTATTGCTTTCATTGCTTTGTGAAGCCTTTTCTTCTTACTTATGTCGTAACATTCCTATTGTCGCATTTAATACCCCATTGTTCGACGTATATACTTGACTTGCCCTTGCGAAATGGCCAGTGAGTATGGCGACGACGATCACAGACTTGGCGCTGTGCGTTCCAGTACACCTGCGGTGAGGCGATGACGTAGATAGGCACTGCTTGTTATGCTGCGGGCGCCCAAACCAATCTCCAGAAAACATATAGAGGAGTCCGTGGAGGAGCCTCCCAACCTCATTCCCATCTTTTACTCTTACCACCATGTCAGGCCTGTTTGAATCTCTCAAAGGGAAAGTTCAGTCGGCAACTAACCAGCTCTCGGGCTCTCTCAATCGTCCCGAGTCTCCCCAAGGCCAGCAGTCGGGTGGCCTGTCGGGATTGACAAAGTCGCATGCGTTTGAGTCGCTGCACCACCAACTGCGCACATTCCAGCAACAGTATTCGTAAGTAACCAATTGTTTTCAACTCAGCGACTTCAAGAGCTGATAACGTGTCTTTCGTTGTTACAGGAGTTCTACTACGCCCGTTCAGAAGATTATAACGGCAACAAAGGGCATTGCGATCGATTTCGATAACGTGTCGCGCGACTCTCAGACGCACAGCAAAGAGCTGTATCTCTGGGGCCAAGCCGAGGCCGACGATCTCAAGGATGGTAAGCAGCGCAGCTGCTTTTGATTATAAGCGTCTTGCTCATAAACATTCGAATATAGTCACCGATCGGCTCGCGTGGCTGAGTTACGTACAAGGATCGTTGACTGGTCAAGTAGCTTCGAAGATCAACTCGTCTCGTACCGCGTTCAAGCATCTTCGCGATGCTGAGAACGCTCTGGCGCCTCGACGCAACCTCCGTATCGGATTGGAGAACCAAATTGGCCGCATTGAGCATGAGCAACGAAAGGATCAGCAGGCTAGGTTGCAAGAGCTCAAGGCACAGCTTCGAATGAACGAGGAAGAGGATTCCGTCGCTGAGAAAGACGTTGAAATCCTAAAGCGCAAAGCGGTTCGTGAGACCGAACAAGAGAAATGGGAAGCTATTCGCGAGGTAAATTGAACTGACTGTTATATGAGAATACACGCTCATCCTCTTATCGCAGTACGCCGAGAAACTATCAATGGTGGCACAAGCTGCATTATCCGTTGTTCCAGCTCTGCCCCCTATTCCTCCGACTAAAGCCTCTCCCTATCAAGGAGAGCAAACCACAGCCGCTGTCAGAGCATCCTTGCAGAAGGCGCTAGATGGATACACACCTGGAAACGTCAGTCTGATTGTCGCAGCCCCTGCAGGCGGTGACTTGAAGCACACTCGCTCGTTTGGTGTCACTCATGCACAAGAGCTGTCCCGCATCGGTAGTACACAAGAGCCATCAGTGACCGGAAATATCCCCATAACACCTCCTCCAACGACCGCCACCGCGCCTCCTCCCCAGACGTCTCATTTCCCTCAACAGCCCCAGCTGTCTCCTTCTGCTTCACCAGTTGTTCTCCCTCACCCCTCCACTTCTCCGTTAGCATCAACGCAGCCCGTCCCAATTTCTACACAATCTCCGCCTCCTAGCTCGTTCCCGCTCAGTAGCAACCAATCTCCTCCTCTGAACCCAGCCAACTTGAATCAAGCACCTGCTCCTATCCCTCCTATCAGTGGCAGCGCGGCGGCGACCACCTCACCTGTGGTAGCACCGGACCCCGCTGATCCTTCGACCAAGGTACCCTCCGTCACTCCAACGGTAGCGGAGACCGGTGTGCCAAAGGTTGCTGGGCCCGAAGGTCCAGGACCGGCAACCGGATCTTTGCTGGATAAGAACGCTCCCGAGTCGCCCAAGCCTACCAACCCATTCGCGTCACCGGTGTTCTCTCAACCTCCCAGCGCCACTGCTACTACAGCCCCGAAGTTCGAGAGTGCTGAAGAGGAGAAGAAGCGTCTTGAGCGCGAAGAGCGCGAGAAGATCTTGCATGGCGAGGGTGGAAGTACATCCACTGCTCAGGCGGGTTCCCCTCACTACGAGAGCGCAGAGGAAGAGAAGAAGCGGCTAGAAAGAGAGGAGAGGGAGAGGATTCTTCGTGAGGGGGGAAGTGATGCGAACAAGCCCAGTGGAAAGGATGAGGACTTGCCACCCTACCAGGAGTTCTGAGCCGTAGTGATTCTTGAACTCATGAATCTAGAATGCTGAATGTACAGTAAGGACGTATGACTGTGATGGACTGGACTTTCTGTAGCCGCGAATTTTTGTACCGATACCCTGAAATATGCTAAAATGATGGACATTATTTCATGAACGTACTGAAACCTGTATGTAGATATATATTACAGCTGGCCGTCGATTGAGAAACTCACTCAATGAAGTCTCTCTCTCAACTCATCCCTGAAGCTTGAAGCTTGAAGTGGCCACAATCGCGAATCTAGGCGCTCGCCTTGTGGCGTTGCTGTCACTGGCGCTCGCACGCGAGTTGTCCAGGGTCAGGGTCCTGGCGTCCGTCGATTTTCTGCTAATGGTTTGACTCGTACTGAGTTAACCGTCACAGGTAAGTTCGACAACATGCGTGTTAATAAATTTTCTAATCCATCTGTCTGTGCTAGAATAGCGTCAGGGGGCTGTACCCTGCTGTATATGCCTAGATGGCGCAACCTGCCCGGCCTCGTTACGACCCGATCACATGGAATGCAGCTGATCCCAATGCCGCTGCGTCCCTCCAGAACCAAGAGAGCACTGATACAAATATATGGCATCCACTCATCCACTGTCATGCACACTTTCCCATTGAACTGGTACGCTTGGTTCCTATGGCCATGTCAATATTCAATTAACATCGGGGCCCAGTAGTTCGAGCTGGCCATCTCAGAGCTCATTCATCACCCCGAGTACAATTCTACCCTAATTCTACGCTCAGAGACTGTTTCAGAGTCCGACACCGACATACCTTCTGCGGCTCCACGGTTAAAGGAACATATTTCACTGCGGACTATCCACCGCAAGCTCTTACCTAGACGTCCGGGACGCGATGCCGGTCTCGAACAACATTGCACGATGTATGCGTCGAGCTCAGAGAATGAAGACAAGAGCATGCCTGTTGTACTTGTACTGACACCCATAGTAAATCCTGGGTCGTCGCTGCCGTATTACCATCCGGCGGTATCTCATCTGGCCTTCCGATACATTCATGGAACCTCCCCCCGCCTTCAAATCGAAGTCGTACCTCTTCCTGGTACACCAATAGATGTTAGTTCGAGATTATATCGAACCTCACTCGCTCTTCTGGAAACCCTCCATCGTTATGGCTATGGCGTAATGACGAAGTACAAGAAGCGAGTCATTCATGATCGGCTGGTTCCAAGGGAGATTTACCAAGACGTCTATCTTCTTATGCGGGAGAGACATGGACATCTGGTAAATGAGTGGCACGAGTCTACCGACCCTCTGAAGCATGTCTTCGAGGTAAGCTAGTTAAATCTGTGAAATGTGTCAGCTTTGAACCCTTTGTTCATAGGATGTAGGAATCGCAACGTACCTGATGTTATTGTGGAAAGACGTGTACGGACCGACATCCCAGGTGCCCACGAATGGTATCCTCTCTCTGCAGACTGGCTCAGAGCCGCCATGGACATCATGGCCTCGCCCTCCGGGAGGCTTTGTTGATCTTGGGTGAGTGGCTTTTGTAACTCATGTCGATCAAATTTACTAACAGCTATTGTCAGATGTGGCAATGGCCTTCTAACACATATCTTAGTCGCCGAAGGCTATATTGGACACGGAATTGACGTCAGAGCGCGTGCTTCCTGGTCACACTATCCGGAAGCCACGCAAGCTCATTTGCACGTCGAAGCACTCGACCCCACGACATTCCTCGAATCGCCCAACGTACATCCATACCTGGTGCCTGGTGCATTTCTGATAGGAAACCACGCTGACGAGCTCACACCATGGGTCCCGGTACTTTCAACTCTCTCCAATGCGTCTGGATACTTATCGATTCCATGTTGCGCGTGGACGTTCGACTCCCGGTTCGAGCGGTCTAGACATCCGCCATTCCCTATCCCCACTCCGAAGGAGGAATTTGAGGAGTCTCTGTACCTGGGAGGAGACGGCAGCAATAGTAGCGCATACTCCCAATATCGCATCTGGCTCGCCTCCTTGAGTTTGCATTGCGGGTGGATGATCGAGTCAGAGACGTTGAGGATACCGAGCACGCGGAATTGGGCACTGATAGGTATGATTGCATGTTTGTACCTATGAGTCTGCGCTGACGTACCCATTACGCGTAATAGGGAGAACACATGCGTGGAGTTCGCCCGAAGAAGAGAACGCTGCACGAGACAATGTCGCGGAGATTGTGAGAAACGTGCAGGACAGGGGTATATTCAAGACGAGGCGGCCTGAGGGGAAAGCCGGGGAGCACTGACAAAAGACGGCCCTCTCTGTGTAGGACACTTTGAGTTTATCGAGTGTGACATGATGCTTCGAGAGTTGTTCACAATTGGATTGGTCGGGTGACCAGTGAGTAGAAAGTTGCCGAATGCTGCCTTCTCGTGTGCTGTAGCAACGGATCAAAGTGATCGTTGATCGGACGTGTGCTAGTAAATTGGCGTCTGTGAACGCATTGTTGGTTCGAGTCTTTTGAACTGCTCTGCCATGTCCCCCTTGAGTGCCTTCTCTTGACCTTACTTTCTTCTTTGTTTCTCTTATCCACGAAGCCTGATTATGGTCGCTGAACTGCCCGCTGAACTCTGGATACTCATATTCCGTTTCGCTTTCGATGACGACGCGGTATTAGGCACAGCCCTACCTTCGTCATGGGATACCTCGTCTTGGTCAAAGTCTCTGGACGGCAAGTGGATGCTTAGGTCTACGCAGGATAATATTGGAGCATGCATTCGAAGGAGAACTACTTCGCTGAAGGTGTTTCCTATTACTGTTATAGCTAAATACACACACTCACCTCACTCAGGCCATTATCTCGACATGTCGATATTTGAGACAAATAGGGACCGACTTTCTGTACGAGAGTATACTCATAGACATTCCCTCAAGAATACTACGTCTGTGCGCGGCCCTTGACGGTGACCGACATCTCAGTCGACAGACCAAACGAATACATCTTACACGGTACTTCCAGCCGACAGGTGTATCAGCCGAAGAAATGGATATGGCTCTCATCTCGATTATTCAGCACTGCAGGAATCTACAAACATTCATATTCGAATGGCCGCTTCAACGGTCGTTTACACCCATTGCAGACACTTTGTGTCACTACACTCGGCGGACACTACACACCCTCCATATATCTATTCCATCTGTGGAGCTGGCCAAGCTCATTTGGACGCTCGACTCGCTACAGAAGCTGACTTTCCTGCACGTCGAAATTGGGGAAAGGCTCGGGGAGGAGAATCACCTCGGCTCGGCGAGCGACATCAACCTGAGACTACCAAAGCTTCAACAATTGTCCTTGCGCGGGTTCTTTACAGACTTTGTCGAAGAAGCCATCGAGTGGGAGTTCCCTCGCCTCAGTAGTCTCACCCTCGACTTCGTCAACTTCCGCGACGAACTGCCCGATATTGAAGCCTTCCTCCAGAACCACGGCCCCCAGCTTACCTACCTCGACGTCAATTGCATCCCACCTTTGAACCTCCCTGCAGTTCTGACTCTGTGTCCATCCCTCACCTGCTTGTCCTTCAATCCCGACTGGCGCCTCCCACGAGACGAAACCCTTCCTTATGAAGCAAGTGAACTTGTCCGCCTGCCACACCGTGGTATAGTGACCATCGGCCTCCACCAGCTCCTCTACGCGTTCGGCGTAGGCTACGCCGCCCAATACAGCAAGGTAGACGCCATATCCACCCGGTACATCCGCGCCTCAAACGACAGCAACTTCGCCGCCCTCACCAAGCACAACTTCCCCAACCTCAAGACTGTACGCCTACTCAGTCGCACGTTGTTGCGCGACTTAGAGATGGCGAACGGGCCGGACGAAGTGTGCTATGAGAGGTGGGAGAGGTGGTGGGCGCATTGTGCTGGACAGGGAATACGGTTGGAGGATTGCACTGGCGCGGAGTTAGGATACCTACCTCCGCAGGAGAATAGTACGGAGGCGGGGTCTGAGGTGGACGACGAAGGCGAGGAAGAGGAGGATAGTGTGTTGGAGGCGTTGCAGTATGATCCTATTGGTGCGGTAAGGGCGTTGAGGAGGCGACTGCAGCAGGCTTCGGCTGCGCTGTCATGAGGTGATGGGGGTGAGGACAGGTCACGAACGTTATGAATGTTATGCACACATCGGAGTTTAGGCAATTGTAACATTACTAGAACTACAAGTTGGGCAATGGCAAGGATTACAAACACATTTATGTACTATGTATATATCAAAAGTCATACAAGTCAGGTCGATCTGACGTGAACGCAACTTTCTTGCGCTGCTTCGGCTTCTTCACGAACGAACTTGTTGTCGTCGTGGCGGTTTCCTTTGTTTCTGTGACAGCGGCATCGGTCACGGACACGATTTCTATCTTCTTCTGTACTTCCTCCACTTGTACTTGAATCGTGGCCGCGCCCGCACCCGAACTTCCATGATCATGGGACGAGTGGTCATGTGCTGCTTCGTCCATGGCAATGGCAGTGGTGGAAGGCGTAGTACGTCGTTCGCCAACACCACCTTCGACGTCCAGATGCAAAGTCTCGAATATAAGCCGCTTGCGCATGCATTTGAACGCGAGGTTGTTTTCTCCCGATGATGTCAGCCCCCGGAGTGTCGAGAACTTGTCGCTGGGAGGCAGGAGCGTCGACGGTGCTGGAAGGGAGTGGATGTGAACGAAGCCGTGGTGCGTAGGAAAGAGGGCTGTGAGTGATGGGTTTGCTAAAGGGATAGAAATGTCAACCACTGGACTATGAGAAGTAGCTGAATACAACACACCTGAAAATGCGGTCAGGGAGATGGAAGCATCCGATAGCCATCCCAGCTTTTGCACCCAGCCTGGTCCTCCCCATCGCTCCACGCAAAGGTGCGGTGGGAGGGAAACTGAGGCGCATGCGTGTGGGTGAGCCCTTAGAATATTCCGCAAAGCATAAAGAAAGTAGCAAACATCCTGATGGCATACTAATGAGAACAATTACGAAACAAAGGATACGGACTTACCTGAGGCTCGACATCACCCCATGTAGGAGATCCCAGTGAAGGAATACAGATCCGGATAGGCGTCGCAACGTCACCCTGTCCCTCCTTATACGCGTCAAGTGACTCTGATAACTCCTTGAGTACATTCCCGATAGTTGCCTTCGCAGAGTCTGCTATCGGTATGTCAAAGATCCTTAACTGCTTCGTAGACAAAGCAGCCTCGATCGTAGCCGTTGGTAGCCGTGACGTCAAGTCGAACACTCGACAAAAATCATCTGCAGATCTAAAATGATGCAAGGTAGGAATTAGCATCAATAACAGCCCCCGTGTAGAGCCAGAACTTACAACATACTGGGTGGATGAGGATACGGTTGTCTGGAACTGCTTCATCTGCTCGTACCGCCACGCGATCTTGATTTTTGCGTCGTGCTTTTTGGCATTTTCGTCTTCTTCGTCCTCTGCTGAAGTAGTAGCTGAGCCTTGCGAGGGACTGGTCACGGTGCTTGCACCACCCCTCGGAAGCCACATACATTCTTCCAAAAACTGTCTCGCCCGTTCGCTGACAACGTACACATTTTGGCCTGCTGCTAGTCCCTGCACTACAAAGTACTTCTGCACCAGCTCTCCGTACGCCGAGTGTACGTCTGGGGCAAGGACCAGCTGCGAGCATGACAAGGGCAGCCCGCCGCCGAGGATGTCATCGAGAGAGGGTATTCCGGTCGATGTGATGTATGTAGTGATGGATCCTGGGAGGATACGGGTGCCCACTGGGGTAGGACTTTGTTTTGTTGACCGTCGCTTGAATGAGGACATGATCGTCGTACGTCGAAATAGAGTGGTCGTCGAAATTGAAAGTGCAAGACTCAAAGATCTACACCTCGAGGCGCTCATGATCAGACAACTCTAATTCTGACCGTCACCACTGCGTGCTCTCTTCTTCTTGCTCTGCGAGTTCTCGAAACACAGCTGATGGGCCGACATTGATGTTTGCATCTGGAGCACGAGGATGGGCAGGTATTATAAACAAGAGATGGCGGAATGGGTTCAAGAGGGCAGGCTTCGGTATCCTGGTCGTACGTTTGGCCTCGGTCTAATCCACACGCGCTCGCGTTGCTGACTACCCATAGTTCGTTAATGCAGTCTGTACGGCACACATCTGTGCGGAACATGTTGGATGGGTACACAGTGTCGAGGGGCCTTCTATGATACCTACCATGTACCCTGAAGGCGAGTGGATCCTCGAGAGCCGCCTGTCCTCTCCAAACAAGCTTCGTCGCGGTGACTTAGCAATATATATATCTCCCTTGGACCCTTCACGGACCGTTTGCAAACGTGTTTTGGGGCTGCCTGGAGATATAATATGTGTAGACCCAACGGGGAAGCAGGCACCGTCGACGGAGCACGTCGTCGTACCCAAGGGCCATTTGTGGATGAGTGGGGACAACGCTGAAATGTCGCGTGATTCGAGAGAATACGGCCCTGTGTCTATGGCTCTGGTAAAAGGCAGACAGGTGGCAAGGGTAAGCTCATGGATTGTCTTTCCGTAACAGTGGACTCATGCAATTCAAACAGGTCTGGCCGCTGTCAAGGATTGAGGTGTTTCGGAGTAAATTCAAGTATATTGACGATGAATAGCTCTACCTATCGTACATTCGGATAATGAAATGCATACCCCGATCACCGCAAACAGATAATGTCTCTCCGACTCTCCACGAAACTTGATACTACCGCACAAAGTTCATCGAGTAACCTCCTTGACCGTTGGGCGTAAATTGGAAGTTGTTTGTTGAGAGGCCAAAGTTTCCTGTTCAATAAGCAGTTCAATATATTTTATCCATTATTAAATGGCCACCGTGGACGAACGCACCGAGGATACTATTCCCGATGCCCTTCAACTTGTCTAGCATCTCCGACGTCTCTTTCTTCTGTGCCGCCTCCGCGCGAGGCTTTACGGCAGCCAACTTACGCCTAGCCTCGATGTATTGTGTTGAGCCGGATGGCAGCAGGGAGAGGAGTTTCGTGTAGTCTACGAGGCGAATCAGGAATGTTAGCTCTTGAGCTCGTGGCTTGTGTCTAGAGACGCTGACGAACCTTCTTGTGCACTTGCCAAGGATGCCCAGGTATCGAGAACTTCGTTTGAAGCTGCTCGTCTTTGTAGCGCCTTTACATAGTCTGGGTCGTCGCGCAGGGCTGTAGAATTGCATGAGCCTCCCTCCATGAGCTGACACTCGTACCTTCGTACCTTCTGTGCACGCTGCTACAACTTCACTGTGCTCATCCTTGATCGGATTACTTTCAGCGAGCGTGGCGTCTATCAGCAGGTAGACGACATACCAGTTTGACATGACATGCTGCAAGGTTGGCGTTGAGCACCGATCGCGCCTTTGCACATTCAGCCTGCAACGGCGTTACCTCCTCGGGCTCCGTCTCACTCACTCCCTCCTCCTTGTTAGACCCCTCAGTATCTGTACCTTCACCTTCTTTTCCGACATCATTGACCTCCTTAATGCTATCCCTGTCGTTTCCCTTCTTCTGTTTAAGCTTAGGCAGTCGCCCCAAAGCAGACTGGTACGCGACAATTGCCTCGTTCCACTTGCCCGCACGAAAGTGGTCATTTCCTTCTTGCTTTAGTTCTTCTGCATCTTCTAAGAGTTTCTTGAGATGAATTTAGGATGCTTGGAAGACGACTGTGAGGAGAAGAAGTACCTTGATTTGAGTTTCAGAGAGCAGTAGTACATCCGAGTCGGGGGAAGTGTTCGAGGAGGTTGAGGTGGATGGCTTGGAGGGTGTGATGATTGTCTCTTGTTGCTCTGGTTGCGTGGACATAGCCAAAATCCTCAATGTGGTAGATCGCGAAAGCTATGTTTTACACTGGTGGCAGTCCAAGGAGATTCAAGTGAACATTTAGATTGGCTGTGACGCCACAAAGGAGATCATGATGGATCGGTTCGCTAATCCCATCAATGGATCGGTTTATGAATAATCCGTTTCATCGGGAATCCGCCAGCAGTACTTTCGCATTTAGCACTTATTCTGACTCTAGGTGCCAGTGAATCTAACCACCATGTCCTCAATTGAACGGCCGTATTCTGCCAAGTTATCGACTATTCGGCACTGACACGTCGTGTAGCCTTGAGATGCATGTAAGCATCTGTTCCCGACTGGTAGTAAGTCTGGTACCCGCTGAACTACATATTTCAAGTCCTCACTATCATCATTAGACTAATCAGTGACCTGCCGAGTAGGCCACGTACGTTCTTGCCGATACTACAGCCACACTCGCACTCTGACCCATTGTGACTCGAAAGTTCTTTCGGGTTCGCTCCGGGCAACTCTGAGGCTACAGCAAGAGCTCACAGCGGCGAGTATGACCGAGGACTGGGATTGAATATTGAATGTAGACCACTGCTTGCTCGCCGGTACCGATGGTGGACATATAAAAGCCGTATGCTTAGCGTGAGTGTCGATATCGCATACTACAACCTTTTCTCCCGCACACATATACTCACTCAGCCATGCCAGGTATCAAGGACGCGAAAACTATACTCATTATCGGCGCGACCGCGGGTATAGGTCGCTCACTCGCCTACGCCATCCACGACCTTCCCACAAAACCGACTGTTATTGTTGCCGGGAGACGTCAGGAGCGGATTGACGAGATCACTAAGACAAGTGAACGCTTCGGCGGCATCACAGTCGACCTGCTGAGTGGCAGGGAATCGCTGAAGAAGTTTGCGGACGACGTCGTCGCGAAGTGGCCAGAGGTACGCGTATCCTTTACTTGCTACGACGGCGAGGAAGTTTCTGACATCGAGTTTGGGTTGTAGCTGGACGCAGTGATATTCTCGTCTGGCGTGCAGCATATTTATAACTTCAGTGATCCGTCGAAGATTAACCTTGACCGTGAGCATCTTCTCGCTTATCTCGTAGTGCAGCTTCTGATACCCTTCTCATATAGTTCTCGATGCTGAAATAAACACGAACTACATCTCCATGTATACCTTGATCACATATTTCTTGCCTCACTTCCTCGCACGCAGTGTTAGTGTTCGACTGTCTTAAACGTGATAAGGTCCTTCACTCACAGCTTGCTCATTTTAGGAGAAGGGACAACACTCATTCCTCATCCCTATCACGTCCACTCTTGCCACCCTCCCAGCAGCTTTCATTCCGGGATACTGCGCATCAAAGGCTGCGGTACACTCACTGGTCCTTTCCCTGGACAATAACCTCAAGAACACTAACGTGCATGTGATGGAGCTCGTGCCTCCGTAAGTCCAATTTCGTAGATACTCTGACCAGCCGCCTAACGAAGGATGTTCTTCACAGGTTGACTGAGTCTGAGCTACACGACCGTACGTCCGTTACTTGCTCCGATACAGCTGCAGTAACTAATCTATCTTTGATTTCTCACAGATCAAGGAACTCGTGACCGGCTCAGCAAGATATGGATGCCTCTCGACAAGTTCACCGAAGAGGCTCTCGCTGGCTTAGTAGAAGGCGGCTTGCAGATCCCTGTCGGCAACGCTAAACCAGCATGGACGAAATACGAGACTGGCAAGGCTGAGGCGATGGTGGACCCTAAGAGGTTGAATTAGGAGTACGTCTGTTAAATTATACCAGAGTAGGATCGTAAATGCATTCCTGGCGGGATCACCGCGAGGTAGCTGAGAAGGCCTCCCTCCTCGTGTTGATTTGACTTGAGCGAGCTTGGTCAGAAGATGCGGTTGGGTCTTCTTGGTCTCAGAAGTATATGTCAACTTAAAGACCTACTTGCGATCTCTACGAGAATAAGTGGACGCATGCGGACTGGCTAGTAGTATAGGCTACACAGGGTGAGTACATCATACAACAGAAATGTTAGTGCTTCACTGACGTATAGCCATAGAACTCCGGATGATTCTCTCCATTGCTTGCACTACGACTATAGGACAGATCACACTTATGTTTGTTTCCTGTCTTGTTCCCTCGTGCGTTGTATTATAAAGCTTACTCTGATAAACCGATGTCGGAAGTTGTCAGTAGGCTGACGAGATCAGACGTACACCACAACTGTATACGACCGTATGTGTTATCTCGCTTTTTCTGATGGCGTAAATATCTTACTCTTCTTTGGATCTACTGTAGTCCAGAGTCTACGTATACGCGACTGGCTCTGTGACAACTGGCCGTGTCTAGGGTCTAGACAGGTTCAATAGAGCATGCCTCGCAGGTCCCAAACTAGGCAGCCTGTTGGGCTACAGTTTTTGTGAAGGCAGAGGTGATAGCAGGTTGAGCTCAATGTCACATGCTCTCCAATGCACAAGGGACCATGTCTACAAACAATCATAGCATTCGCCGGCTTGAGGGCTGTGCCGAAACGACGCGTACTACAACAGGATTGCAGAATCCGGAGATGTACATGCGTCGATCAAAAGCGATAACCACTCCGCGATACGTCATTAGATGCGAAAGCTCCCGGACATGCATATGCTGGCTATATAAAGGCGCATTGTCACGACGGTAACGGGCATTGAACAGCTCCTGCTAACCGTTATCACAATGCCCGGAATCGCAGACGCAAAATGTGTCCTCGTCATCGGCGCGACAGCAGGCATCGGACGAGCTCTTGCCCTCGCCATCCGCGACTTGCCCAGCAGACCAGTCGTCATCGTCGGAGGACGAAGACAAGAACGGATTGACGAACTAAGCAAGAACGGTGAGAGGATCGAAGGCGTCCAGATAGATGTAACGTGGGGTAGGGACAAGTTGAAGGCATTCGTGGAGATTACAGTGGCCAAATATCCCGATGTATGTGTTATGTTGTTCGGGGTACATGAGCGGACGTTTGTTGATTTCATTGGGTAGCTGGATGCTGTTATATTTGCGTCGGGTATTCAGCACATATATAACTTCGGAAAACCTGAGGACGTCGATCTTGATCGTAAGTGCTAACCTTGATTTAACCCTCCAGTAGTGATCGCGTGCTAACCTTCGTTCCCATATAGTCATAGAATCAGAGTTCACAACAAACTATCTGTCCATCGTAACTTTGATCAAGTTTTTCCTACCTCATTTCCTTAGCCTAAGCGTAAATACATTCGTTTATCTGTTTCGAACGACATCTAACACAAAATATTATCAGGCTAAAGGAAGACCGTCATTCCTAGTACCTGTCTCTTCAAACCTTGCTCTGATCCCCGCATCGCATGTCCTCAACTATTGTGCCACCAAGGCAGCGCTGCATTCACTGTCCATATCCCTTGACAGACAATTGAAGGACACGAAGGTGCAGGTCATGGAGATTCTTCCCCCGTAAGTTTGGGTTCACAAGCCGACTCTATCATCCTCTCTTGCACATTTTCACATACACACTTGCAGACTCACCGAATCCGAATTGCACGACCGTGAGTTCACAGTTCATTAGATCGCTGTAACGTCTACTTATTCGTATGCGCACCACAGACCAAGGCACTCGAGAGACACTTAGCAAGTTCTGGCTCCCATTGGACAAGTTCACGGAGGAAGCAATGGCAGGACTCATTCATGGAGACTTGCAGATTCCTGTGGGAGTTGCCAAGGATACATGGGAACGCTTCGAGAAGGGGAAGAGCGAAGACCTGATCTCTCTTGTTAAGAAAACATAAGGTCAGCAATGTGGGTATCGGGCTTTAATTCTGGAGTCTAGCATAGTATAAAGATTCATATGTAGTAACATGCAATACGTTAGCATAAGCAGCGACAGCGACGAAAGCAAGCAGAAAGATAGTCAATGCGAGCGATGAGAAGAATCAAGAAGGTACTACGATTACTGGTAAAACTTGAAGAGATTATGACCGCTCATATCGATCTATATACTGTGTACTACGAGTAAGTCAGACAGAACGACAGAAGGCTGAAAGATCATGTCCTGTCTGAGAAACTGACCGGCTGATTACTGGAGACGAGGACGAGTAGGCGACGGACTCTCAGTTCCATCAGGGAGCTGCTTCGGCGTACGCTTCCGTTTCGCGGACAGTGCCGCTCGCTCAGATGGCCTGCACGCGAGGATATCGTTGAAGAACTGCTCGTTGTAACCGATACACTGCAACGTGATGCAGGGAACACGACGAGTGCCGTTATCATATTCTTCGCGGATTTGTGCAGTTCGCTGGCGGTACTCGCCGGGGGTGTTCTTGACCAAGTTGTCATACCCCTTGCCGAGTTGCTTTGCGAGCGTAGTGTCTGAGTAGCTGCCTCTGCCGTCTTTGAACTAGGGAAGAAACGTGCTCAGAAATTGTTTGCGCGGTTGACACTGATCGGCTACCTACCGACTCATCGAATTGTGCCCATTCCTCCTGGGTCAAATCGTTGCCCGCATGTCGCTGAATGACATACAGCCCATAATACCTCCAACAACTTGGTCCTTCCTGAATAAACAAGGCTCTCTCGGTCGGCTCGAAGAACTTCATATTATCCTTGGCTGGTCCTTCGAGCCCAAGGAACATATAGCCATGTTGTCCAGGAAGGGCCGGCAGCCACGGGTTAGTCTGACGTTGCGGGTATATACAGCCCGTCAAGCCATGGGCTGCAGCTACCTTGCGAGGAGTACCAAACCTAGAAGGTCATCAGGCATGAGACACAATAGTAGCATGATAACCTCCGAAAGATACGTACTTTCCGTCTACACCCTGAAGTCCTCCGCCCAATTGGGCAGTGAGCTCGGCGCGCGAGAATGTGACTTCGCCTGTCGCGAAGTCGGGCACAGTTATAACTGCGAACGCTTCAAGGGTATGGCGGCGCTGCTGGGGAATGCGGTGGTAGGGAGGCTTCGGAGCGGGCGCGGCATTCGCTTGCTGGGACGTAGAAGGCCCAGCTTGCGGCTGCCCGTTGGAGGTCGATCCATGCGCATTCGCGTTTAGAGGCGAACGACTACCTTCGGGTGTGAGGGCTAGTCGTTTTTCCATCTCACTGCTTTTCTTGTGGAGAGTAGTCAACTATATAACGTTAAGTGAACATTAGCTCGCCTAGGACGCGACATACATACCTGACTCTGCAAAGCCGCACAGTCTGCGGCGAGCTTTAATTCGCGATCCTTGAGCGAATTGAGCTGATGGAATTTAGAGACTATTCAGCCGTCGCGAGTGCATGTGGTCAGACAAGGAAACTGACATCTTTTTCTAAGCTCGCCACTTGCTGAGTCTTGTTCCTCGCTTGACCCTCCAGATTGACCAGTGATTGTGATAGATCAGTATTCTGTTTTTCGAGGGCCTGTACGCGTTGGCTAGCGGCCGAAAGCTGACATTTGCGTGTTACTACAAAAACGCACATCTCACTAAAGACCGCGAACATACCTGTACATTTGTTGACTCGAGCGTAGTTTGTGCCTGGTCTCTCTCTGTCATTGTCTCTAGGAGTCTACGAGCATCAGACTGGTGCTGAGTTTCGTATTCACTAAGACGCGCGTCGGCCTCCTTCAACTAGATCATTCTAACGAGTAAACCGGTGGACTGCTGGAACAGGGAACAGACCAGCAAACCTTTTTCTCGAGCTCTTCTATCCGAGCCTTAGTCTGGGTGTTCTCTTCATACTGGAAGTTCAATTTCTCGATCATTGCCTCATATTTCTTGCATTGCACCTCCTTTGCCTCTAGCTATAATTAAGAAGGCCCCTAGTGAGGATTGTTGTGTTGAATAGTCGAAAAAGACTTAAGAATACCTGTCTTTGTGCCATCTCCAGGCTTGCGCGAAGTGACGGAATCGTTCGTGCTTGAGCATGCAACTCTGATGCCTCGTTTCTTATACACCGCTCAGCATGTGCTGTCGCATTCAACTGTGTTTCGAGCTCGAGAAGTTTGTCCTGCACCCTCTTTTTCTCGAGCTGCTCTTGCGCCGCGAGCCCCCGACTCTCTGCAAGCTTGACGATAACTCAGATACCCTGTGTCCGTTTCAATTTGGATAATGAGACGCACCTCGCGCTGAACGTTGTCGAGCGTTTTGTGAAATTGTTTAATTTCGTCTTCTCGCTCGACGATGGTCCGGAAGAGCCAGGACAGATACTCTCGTTCGGGGAGAGTCATGGTTCATGGGAGTCGGCAACCAGGGCGACATTGTCTGCAGACGGGGAAGACGCCGTTTCCTATTCCGCTAAGCGAGATACGCTAAGGGACGCGATCCCGACGCGTCCTGATCCCACTAATTACCCGATCCCATCTCGCGTCGCAACGTGTCAGCCAATCAGCAGATACGTGGCCAGCTGGGCGCGTAGACTATCCTACAAAGTCGTATTATCATAGTACATACTAATTATATCCAGGCCAGAACAATGGAAGCATAGGGAAAGGTATGAGATTGTCCCACCCGCTAGGAGCTGCCTCTTTACAGCTTGCGCCGACTCACAGGACCGCCTGGATGTGAGCCTGTTTTGCGCTTTCGTTTGACTATCGGAGCGTTGATAGGTAGTATGTTGGTCGAGTGGATAGCTTGAAACAGGGCTTCGTTGTACTCGACGCATCGCAAAGTGACGCACGGTACACGACGGGTGCCATCATCGTACTCTGCGCGGATATCGCGTCTCTTCTCGTGGTACTCGTCTGGACGGTGTTGAATCATAGACTGGTAATCCTCCTTACGAAGGCTCTTTCTCAGAGTTAAATCTGCAAAGCTCTCTTGATCATTCTCGAGCTGAAAGAATGTCAGGTATGCATAAATAGCCATGAGTGTTGGAAGCCTACCTCTGCACGTAGAGTTTTCCACTCCGCCTGGCTGAGATCGTCATCTGTGCAGCGCTGTACCAAATACTGACCATAGTAACGCCAGAGACCTTTGTTTTCCTCAACAAATACGGCTCTGTTCACTGGCTCCACGTATTTGACATCATCCCTGCCCCAACTACCCTTCAGCCCGAAAAATAGGTACCCATGATCTCCAGGTCGAGCTGGTAGCCAAGGATTCAGATGACGGTGAAGGTACAGGCGTCCGGTGATGCCGTGCGCTATACGGATCGGTGAAAGCGCTGTAAATCTGCTCCTCTGAGTATAACACTACAGACACCATCGTATCAACGTACTCTGCATCCATACGGTAGCCTCCTCCTAGAATGTAGTTTAATCTGGTAGTGGAAAACAAGATATCCCCTGTTGCACATTCTGGGATGGATACCACAGGCAACCTTCCTAAGATACGGCTTCGCGCTTCAGGGAAACGATCATACGTGGACACAGGCAGAGTACTGGTCCCCGAGGGCGGTTGAGCAGAGACTGGATTCCGCGGCTGTGGCACTGGGGCTGTGGCCTGAGGTAACATTGCAGCTGGACTCACAATATGAGCTCGACCGTGGGAGGTTTGAGCTCTAGTTTGGTGCGGCGCATCGTGAATCGTCGTAGTAGATGGTAGCTGGGCGCTTGAAGGCTGAGTCCGCGGTATTCTGTACACCATGAACAAAACGTCAAACGTCACGATGCGAGAACATACCTAATGGTCAAAAGCCCGGGCGACGTGTCCCGAGGTTGGGGCTGCGCTTGTGTAGGAGGTGACGGCTTTACGGACACTGGCAGTACCTCGCTTGTCTGCGTAGCCATGTCACATCGACCAACATGGTTGTGAGGTGCCTGCCGATCTGACATGTTGTTTTGTGACCGCAAGTTTGATATCTGGGAATGGTTCAGTGGATGCAAACTTATTCCAAGCGTGAGGAGCCGGCACTCACCTGGCTTTTGACAATACAGTATCTCACCTTAAGCTGCTCTTCCCGACCCTTAGAAGCGCGAAGCTACTCAAAAATGGCTTAGAAAGAGGAGACAGATACTTTGTCCTAACAATCATAAGAACAGTATTACCTCTGCCTGCAACCTTGCTATTTCTTGATTCTTATTTCGTACAGTCCCTTCCAATTGAACAAGTGACTGGGCTAAACTCGCGTTCTCGGCTTTAAGCTGCGCTGTGTATTTCTTGGCATGGGAAATCTATTGAAACCTATTAGTCCTAGGTTGAACAAGTTCCAGCCTGAGCTTGGAAAGGAGCATAAACAGACCTGACCGTTCATTGCTTCAACTTTAGATTGCATCTCTGCCAGCGCGCTCTGAGTTTCGGGTCGTTGGGCCAGGTTATACTCTTCAAGCTGTCCTTGTGCTTCGTCCAACTGTGTCAATCAATCAAGGTTCAGTAGCGACAATGGAGCTCTGTCTATCCCAATCGAGCGCACCTGTTCTTGGAGCTCCTGAATTCGGACAGTTCTCGTCATGGAATCTTCATCAGCACCACTGGCACTCATCTTCCCCAACATGTCCTGGTATTCGAGACATTGCCTTGTCTTCTCGTCAAGCTGAAGTAAAACGGTCAAAACAATAAACTACATCCGGCAGCGTTCCAGCCTCACTTCTGTCTGCAGAGTGGACAGGATAACCTCCAAACGCGTCTGAGCTTCAATGGACTCGTTTAATCGGGTCTCAAGTTCTATGACTGAGTCTTGGGGGCTCGAGCTCGATTTTCCTACCGAATTTGACCTCTTGATGGCTTCCAACTGTAAATTAGGATGCCAACGTTTGATGTTCAGCTTCCACTGGTGAATACGAATCCAAGGAACTCGGCTCACCTCCTTCTCTGCCAACTCGAGTTTCTCCCGGAGCTGTGTAGTTTCATCGTCATAGTTGACAATCGTTCGGAAGAGTTCCGCACGAAACTGCCTTTCTGGCGAACTTGAAGCCATGGTTCAAGGCAGTTCGTTGACTTGGACAGTTACATATGATGGTGTTCGCAGTGACCGCACTCGCGACCAATCGAGCGGTCAACTCAACATATGGACGGCGAACTCACAAAAACTCCGATTAGACCCCGCGTCACCATGTGGGCCAGGTATACATAAGCTTAGAACAGTAGAGCCTGAGGCCTTAGGTTGGATGCCAGAAGATGCTTACAGTACGTAGAAAAGTACAAGAACATATGACAGCGGATTATCTAAGACCGTCTGCACTGAGTACTACTTGAAGACATACCCTTCCGGATATATTGTCCGCTGCGCATCAACGTTTTCTTTTCCCCGTTGAAGGCTGGACAGGCGGCGTTCTCATCGAGAGGATTTCCCGAAATAATGCTTCATCATACTTGATACATTGCAGGGTAACGCACGGTACGCGACGCTTTCCGGTATTATATTCTTCAGCGACCTTCTGCAACCTTTTGTCGTATTCAGGCCAACAGGCTATGTCTTGTTTGTTCATCGTGAGATCGGAGAAGCTACCTCTGCCATACTTTAACTCGATTCTTCGTCAGAGCATATACAAGTTGAGTAGGACGACGTCAACGTACTGAATCCTCAAGCCCTCGCCATTCCTTCCTACTCAGATCGCTATTGACAGGGCGTTGCACTATGTATAGACCAAAGTATTTCCACTCATTGACGCGTTCTCTAATAAATATTGCTCGTTCTACCGGCTCGGCAAATTTGAGGTTATCTTCATCCTTGCCTTCGAATCCGCAAAAGAGGTAGCCATGTTGCCCAGGACGTTGCGGCAGCCAGGGGCTCGATCGGCGTGTCAGGTATAAACAGGCGGTCAGACCATGTCTTGCCGCGAGATCATTAGACAATCTTGAGTAAAGCTAGGGTTCAGTCTACGAACCAAGCTGGAACCTGACTGTTAACCTACTTTGTCTCCCAGCCCCGATGTCCTCCCATTGCACTTGCCAGTTCGCGGTGCTCGAAGACAATAGAGCTGATAGCGGGTTCCGGGACGCTGATAGTGGGAAAGTCTTCCAGAAGACGACGACGGGCCCTGGGTAGGACTGACAGCTCGTCTATTTTATTCTTCAGAAGACGTATCTGGGAATATTACGGGTAAGGCATCGAGCACCGAGAGGAACAACGAGATACGAGTACTTCGTGCATACAAGCCGCTAAGTTGGGCTCGGCCGTTTTCGTCAAGGACTCGGCTTCTTTGAGCTACACATATTATAAATGGTCAGTGAGAGTGCATATATGCGCCATAATAGAATATAAATACCTCTTCCTGTAAATCTGATATTTGCTGGCCATCGTCCCTGCCACGCTGTTCCAGTATCGCCACCTGCTGCCGAAGGGTCATGATAAGAACTTGTCCTTGTCTTGAGCGCGCCTTCTCTTCGTCAAGCTATCCGAATCACATCAGCCCCCTCGTGCATGGGACCCAATGCATCTGCCAGCCTACCCGGGCTTTAGTCAACTTCAGAGTGTTCTGCGTTCTAACCAAAAGCTGTTGAATCTCGGCTTGGCAGCCACTTGATTCATATTCCTCAGTACGTCTTTTCTCCTCGGTTAACTGCACATATCGTTCGAATGCGTCACACATTTCGGCTTGCAAAGGGAGCTGACCTGCTCCTCGAGTTCTTGCACGCGAGACTTCGATTCGCTCAACTGAACTTCGAGCTTCACTGCACGTTTCTTTGACGCAGCCTGAGACTTCCGAGTCTTGTCGAGCTAGAAAATAGTTACATGTGTTTACTTTAGCTAGCAAACAGCGACGGTGACAAATACTTACTTCTTGCTGGGACTCCTCGAGATCCTCCCGCAACTGGGCGATCTCATCGTCGTATGCAACGATAGTACGACAGAGTTCTACGCGAAGCTCATGCTCTGCGGGTGGCATGTTTACGGAACTGGATTCTCTGCTAAGGTGGTGGATGGGGGGAAAGTTCAGAGAGGGACTCGAGAACGTGGAGTCCTTCTAAGTGATTACTCTACCAGTGCCCGATGACATCTCGTGTTCGATCGCCCTGGGATCAGCCAATCAAAACCTTATGGTCAAAGGGCCACATACGAACCATCCATTAATATTAACAACACGGTCGAATAAAGAGCGGTCCTGATGCATTTCTGAGACCGCATCCAAGAAAGACTTCAACTCTGTGACATTGCAGATCAATTTCAAGTTCCGAGCTCATATTGCACATGTCTCTTACCTCTTCGCGCTATCGAGGTTGTGCGCACGACGAGCCTGAGGCCATCCTCGTCGTACACACGATTTCCCATAGCATGTTGATACAGGCTGCAGCTAGATAGAGAAGACCCGGCAAAGTTCAAGTCATGTGTTAAATGGGATTACAGCAGAGGATTACTAGATTGTAGTGGCAGAAAGTAAGATAGATGAGTAGTATGAACACTCCATCCGGCATTTGGAGGAAGCCAGGAAGGACAACGGCGGGTTCGTTCGAACACCATAATATACGCCGGAAAAACAGCCAGCGACGTTGAAGGAACAGCCAAGCCGACAGCGAAAGTATCTGCCCATGTGCCCGCCCGTAACGTTTTCGCTTGCTCATCAATTCTTGTACACCGTCGAGAGCATATCACGAAACAGTGCTTCGTCGTACTTGATGCACTGCAGAGTAACTAGCGGTACACGGAGGGCACCGCTATCGTAGGCTTCGCGGACCTTCTGCATATTCTCTCGATGGTCGTCAGCATTGTTCCATGCTTCATAATCCGCGCCATGCTGTTTTCTCAACGTCAAGTCAGAGAAGCTTCCTTTACCACGCTTGAACTAAAAACCTGGTCAGCACAGTTGCGCCAACGTAGTTAAAGGAAGTAGAACATACTGATTCGTCAAATGCTTGCCACTCCTCCTTGCTTAGATCGCTCCCTGCGTTACGTTGTACGCGATATAGACCAAAGTATCTCCAGCTATTGACGTTTTCCTGGATGAACAATCCGCGCTCCGTTGGCTCAGTGAATTTGAGGTCATCTTCGTCTACGCCTTTAATCCCACAGAACATGTAGCCGTGCTGCCCAGGGCGGGATGGCAGCCAGGGATTTGTGCCACGAGTCAGGTACAAGCAGGCGGTCAAGCCATGTTTCGTCGCTAACTCTCGAGACGTTCTAAGTGGTTCAAGGGCCATCAGTCGGTGAACGAGGATTCCTGAGGTTTGAATTGACGTACTTCGCCTCCCAACGAGAAGACCCTCCAAGGATACTCATCAGTTCTTTGCGGTAGAAAGTGTCGCAACCTGTCACCCATTCCGGGATCGTGATAACAGGGAAGACTTCCAAAGGGTGGCGCCGGCCCACAGGCACAGAGGTGTATGGAGACGGAGAGGTGGACTGGATGGCTACCGGCCTGAGAGCAGGGGCTGTTTTCACATCTGTGCTAAAGGATGCCTTCAGCCGTTCTGCGGTATATGGAGTGGAGATGGCTTGTCTTGGGGGACGACTACTCAGATTTGCTGTTGAAAAATGATCGCCAGTTCGGACTCGCTTGGCCGTGGGTCCGAAAGTGCCACTTCTCTCGGGTGATCGTGCGTCACAAGTGTCCTAGACGTTCTAAGTAATGGTGTACTAGACGAGATAGTCGGATGGTACATACCTCTTTTTCGATGGTGGTTGGGACACAGGAGTTTGAGGTGCACTTGTACTTGATTTACTGGGTTTACTGGGAGTGACCTATCGGGACGACAGACGTCTCAAAAATTATACGCCCCCTGGAACAGGTGTTACTCACGGTTTCAAGTAAATTCTTTTCAAAGAGCTCGTCCTCTAGCTTGTCCACTTTATTCTGGAGTGAGAGTACCTGGCAGATACAAGGATGGTAAACTACGATGAGGATTCGAAAACTAAAGTGCACTACGTACTTTGGCATTCGAAGCAGCCAAATCGCCAGTTGCGGCTTTTTGCAAGGACACGGCTTCCGAGACCTGAGCATAAAAAAGGTGGTGAACAAGATTAGATACAACCGCCCCAATGAAAACTCGTACCTCTTTCCGCAGGTCCAGTACCTTTTGGTTCTTATTCCGAACTTGGCCCTCAAGGTTCACCAGCGATTGTTTGAGGTTCACCAGCGACTGCTTGAGGCTCGTCTTCTCCTCTTCAAGCGTTGCTATGCGCTCGTTGTAATGTCCAAGCTATCTCAGTAGATCAGCCTTCTTCTCTCCCAGTTCAGCAATACAGTCCGCGTACCCGTCTGTTAGCTTCTTCTAGCTGACCCCTCGTCTGTTCTAACAATCGCTGAGTTTCAGCCTGACCGTCGTCAACAGCTTGGCATCCCTGTTCCCTCTGTTCAAGTTCATGTACCTTAGGCTGGACCAACCCGACAACGTCAGTACCTGTCTAACTTCAAATGATAGTAAAGCAGCGTTCACAGACCTTGACCTCCTCTACTTCCTCTCCACAAGCCATTCGTCCGGCCTGTCGGTTTGCGAACTCAATCGCCGCTGCCCTGCGTACGGCTTCTACCTTTACAACACAGGACATCAGCCAACTTGAACTCTAAAGAATTTCTCTGCTAGTGAAGAAATATAGGGGCTCACCTCTCGACGGGCACCCTCGAGTGCCGCTTTCAACCGAGCTACTTCATCATCGTATTTGACAATGGTACGAAAGAGCTCTACGCGATAGTCAGGTTCGAAGGGTGCCATATGAAGTTGTGGTGGTTAGTGGGACACCTTCAAACTTTGGCCCGGCTCGGAGTGAATATTGCGTCGATCGCTATGCCCGATTGCATCTCACTTCATTTGAAAATACGACCTGAGCCTGCTCTGTTCTAATTAGTAGAAAGTACTGCTGTCTCGAAATTGAATATTGAGTTCTCAGCAAGCCAACCAGCCGTTAATATAATACTTGCTCCTCGGCCTAAGTAATTTGATGAGCTACCAGGCACATCACAATCAATGCGAAATTGCAGTCACCTGTATACCCGATACACTGTGACCCTCCTGCAACCAGCACGCAAAATCAATAAGCGCAGCAAGAAAAATCTTAGTAAAAGCAGTATATTATAAGTCTATGGGTAACTCATCCAACAACATCACCACCACAAACACGAACCACCACCTCCTAGGCGTCAGCAACCTACAGCAAGAACGTCAACGGGTTCTCAAGGTACCCCTTGAACGCCTGGAGCCATCTGGCGCCGACAGCACCGTCCACGACACGGTGGTCAGAGCTGAGGGTGACCTTCATGACGTTCGTGACCTTGAAGCCCTTCTCCTCCTCGGGCGCGGGCACGAGCGTGGGCTGGGTGGCGCCGACGGCGAGGATACATGACTGTGGGGGGTTGATAATGGCGGTGAAGTGCGAGATGCCGAACATGCCAAGGTTGGAGATCGTGAAGGTTCCACCCTGGAAGGTTTAAGTTTAAGTGGGTTTCGTGGGTGTTAGGATGGTGAGAGGGAGAAACGTACCTGGTATTCTTGTGGCTGAAGCTTGCCGTCGCGAGCCTTCTTTGCGAGAGCTTTTGAGGTGGAAGAGATGGTGGCGAGGCCCTTGGAAGCGACATCCTTGATGATAGGTGTAATGAGACCCGTGGGGGTTGCGACAGCTATCGAGATATCGGCCTTGTTGTACCTACACAATGATCATCAGTAACACGAGATATGCAAATCTGGATTGTGACGTACTGCCTGATGACCTCACCCAACCACGCCGAGTTCGCCTCCGGAACGTCATTCAAAGCCAAAGCAGTAGCCTTCACAATGAAGTCATTAACACTAAGCTTCGCGCTCTTGTCCTTCTCGCCCAACGACTTGTTGAACACCTCGCGCAGCTTGAGCACCTTGTCCATGTTAATGTCAGCAGTGAGGTAATAGTGCGGGACGTCCTGCTTCGACGACTGCAGGCGTTGGCCGATCACGCGGCGCATGTTGCTGACAGGGATGTCCGTGTAGTCGGGGGAAGGAGCTGCAGGGGTAGGGAATCCTGCGGTGGGGCCGGAGGGAGCGGCGGCGGCGGCAGAGGGCTGGTATTTTTCGACGTCCTCGCGGAGGATGCGACCTTCGGGACCGGAGCCCTTGACCTTTGCCAGAGGGATGCCACGCTCCAGAGCGATCTTCTTGGCGATGGGTGAGGCAAAGATGCGGTCGCCCTTGGGAAGGTCGTCCTTCTTTTCAGAGGGAGCTGGTGCAGACTTTTCCTCCTTGGGCTCCTCAGCCTTGGGAGGCTCGGGTGCCTTCTCCTCTGAGGCACCAGCGGGCTTCTCATTAGCAGCCTCCTCGGCGAGCTTGCTGGCACCTGAGATATCATCACCGGACTCGCCGACGATAGCAATGGTGGCACCGACTGGCACGCCTTTGGCACCGTCGAATGACTGTTCGAACGTGAGTAACTGACAGCGTCCTAGGACAGGTCGCACGTACGATGATCTTTGCAAGAATACCGTCGTCCTGGGCCTCGACGTCGATCGTAGCCTTGTCGGTTTCCTATGGAAAATTACAAATTAGCATGCAATGCGTAGCGCGTCATAGACCAGTCACGCACGATTTCGAGCAAAACATCACCAGCAGCGAAGGTCTCTCCCTCCTTCTTTTTCCACTGAGCGATACCGCCCTCTGTCATAGTCGGACTCATTGCAGGCATGGCAAATTTGGAGAGAGCATGTCTCCTTGCCGAGACGTGGAAACCTAGTCAGACGTAGGACGCAATTAGTAGATGTCTCGCTCGCTGTTGACGACGATGACGAACCTCTTGTGAAGACTGTGCGTGCGAGTGCTGAGGCCATTGTGGACGGGGAGGACGGGATGTGGGAGATGGAGGGAGAGGTACGAGGAGTGTTTACGCCCGAGTATTTCTGGTGGTGCCAGCGTGTAGAGACGCGTCAAGCAAAACAGAGGCAAATCACGGTCCGCTTCTCTCCGACGCGTGTCTGTTCACTGCTCGCATCTTACTCTGCTTACTCTCGTACGACTCACAACCACTCGCGTTGCTCGGCGCAATCCCAACGACGAATATGTCGACCTCGACACTCTTGCCCGGCCAGCCAATCCCCGTCCCCCGTGGCCCGGCGCCTCAGCTCGGTGGCGGCACTTATCAAAGAGACGGACAAATCAGAGCGAGCGTTGTCGGTGTCCCTCAGTTCCAAGGATCTGTCCGTCCCTCTCTCCTTCTTACTCTATGGCAGCCTCAATAACTCTCTCCGTCTTTGGATCTCTGCTGCTTGTATAGACTCTCTCGATAGCCCGTACTCGCCCAAATCCACCGGCCCCAAACTCAATCATCCTCGGCACAGTCACGCGTCTGTCTCCTCTGCAGGCCAACGTCTCAATCACTGTCGTCGATGGCGTGCCCCTACCTGCAGGAGAAGAGTTTAGTGGTGTGATTAGAGTCCAGGATGTACGCGCTACTGAGAAGGACAAGGTCAAAATAGCAGACTGTTTCCGGGGAGGTGATGTCGTAAAGGGTCTAGTGGTGCGTTTAATTTTCGTGTATAGAAGAGTCAAGGCCTCAGTATATGCGTGTAGATCTCGTTGGGTGACGCACGCAGCTACTACGTGACCACTGCTCGCAATGACCTTGGTGTCATATTTGCCACCAGTGAAGCAGGTGAGTTCGTGTTACTTGCAGTCATTGTAGTGGCGACTGAGATCCACGCCGCAGGTGCCACAATGCAGCCCGTTTCATGGCAGGAGATGAGGTGTCCCAAGACAGGCAAAATTGAAAAGCGCAAATGCGCCAAACCTGAAGGCATGTAATAGGCAGACAATGTGCAATGCAAATCTTTGTCTCTTTACCATAGGATCCATGTAGCATAGTGATATTGTAATCCATATATTAGCTCGTACTTTTTACCATGTCGAGATCCTCAAAACGTCCTCTTCACCCCCCGCGCTGCAAGATCGTTCTAAATTGACCTCCAATCGGGCCTTCGGGTATTTGTACAGTCATAGGCGCCCATAAAACGCGTAGTGCACGCGCCGTTTAACCCAAATAAGGAAGGTCGCGTGGCAACGCACCAGCCTGTAATTGAACCAGCCAACGGCGACTGACTCTCCCTCCCTCGTCTACTCACTTCCTTTCCCCTTCCTCAGGTTTCTCTTCGTCTGTATTCTACGTCGGTGTCGGTAAGATGACGGCGGTCATGCAGCCGGTCGATGCGTTTCGGAATGAGAGGTTCGGGGCGCATAACGACGATGAGTACGATATCTCGCAGCACCCTCCCGCCAGCCCGCCGATCATGCTGACGTCGTCGCCCTCCAGCAGTTTTACCGACTGGAAGGCCAAGTATAATGAAGTCGCAGACATGCTTCAGGAGACTCGGCAGGAACTGGACGACTTCCAGGTGTCCAGTAGAGAGCTGGAAGAGGAGCTGGAGAAGGAGCTGGCCCGCACGGAGAAGGCGCAGCAGGATCTCAAGGTGAAGGCGGCGAGAGCAGAGCATGAGAGAGATGAGTGGAAGGTACGCCACGTCTGCCTGCACCCTCGCCGCTCTAGGGGTACTGATGTGCTTCAAGTCCAAATTTATGACACTACAAACCACGCATAATACTACGACAACGTCCCTTCAGAGGGAGTTGGACACACTGAGGAGGGACTATCAGGAGATCAAGGTGCAGCTGAGAGAGTTGGAGATGGGCAACGATGACTTGGAGAGAAGCGAACGTGCCATATCGTCGAGTTTGGCTGACGTCGAACAGAAGTACTCGAGGGTGCTGGAGGAGAAGATTCTGCTGGAACACGAGCTCCTTGACAAGGCTCATCTTGAAGAGGAAACCCAGCGACTTAAGGACGAGCTGAGAGGTGCGTGTGGCCGATGTGATCATTTGGTGACCTAACGCCTTACCTTCCATTCCTTACAGACGCGAACGAGGAAATAACTATCTTGAAAGAGCAACTCAGTGCTGCGCTTGACCGCGCTCCCGTGGAAATACCTCCCTCCGGCGCGCCGTCCAGAGCTTCCCAAGTGTCAGATTCCGAAGAAGATTATGCGCATACACCCGTGCATCCCGACCCATTCGCGTTCTCACCGACAAGTGCAACGTCTGCATCAAGAACATTGCCTCCCATTATCACTTCCACGTCACGCAATATCGAAGCAAGTGCATCATCAGGCCAAGCAGCTGTGCTCCAACGCGCAGGCTTCCATCCCCGCTCACCTCCTACCTCTGGTATACCTTCACCCCTTACTCGGTCCAGCACCGCACCTTTGCCAGCTCCAACCCGCTCAACAAGCCAGCGCAGCATCGCCAAACCACTCACGAATCGCAACAACTCGAATATCAGCTCATCGAGCACCGGCACTCTGGCAGCTAGCAAAGGTGTGCAAATGCTGTCAGAGATGCGTGCGAGGGTGGAGGTGCTGGGCCAGAAGATCCACACTCGTGTGCCCAGGATACGCATGGGAAGCGTCAGCAACCGCGTCGTCTCGGGTACTTCGACTCCCCCTGTCGCACCACCACCACCTCCGCCGAAGGCGGGCCCTTCCTCTGCTCGCACCGCATCGGTTTCCAGTACCAAGTCATCTGTTCGTTCGCGTTCGCCTGAGAAGACTATGACGATGAAGTCGCGACGGCCAAGCGTAGACCTGAGTGACCCGACGACCACGCCTATTGGTAACACGTCCGGGTGGGTACTCATCATGGAAGACTCGCCTTCTCCTACACCCGCGCGAGACAGGGAACAGCGGCGCAAGTCGGGCACGGCTGCACCGTCTGCCTTCCGACCTTTGTCCATGTCCTCTACGCAAACACTTTCGTCGACTCAGTCGCCTACTGAAAGTCGACCGCCGAGCTCGCATAGCAATATCCCCACGGGCATCCGCAGACCACAATCACGTACGTCTGAAGGCAGGAGTAGCATCAGCACGAACGCCACCACAAGCACCGCCAGTTCCATCGCTACACCTGTCTCTCGACCTACTACTCCCACTTTCCTCCCAGTTCCCACGGCCGGCCTGTACCACAGCACACCAAACCAGAAGCGTTCATCAGCACCAGTACTAGGATCATACGCTCCTCCGAAGCGTTCTACCGTAGGAACAGGCCTGCCCGTGCGACAAGCAAACAAGCTCGGCTCGCCCTCGTTCGCGCAGAGTCGAATCGGACGACCGACACCGCCGAGCAGTCCGGGCAAGCTGCGGACGAACAACGTGGACTTTGCGGATGCGAAGCACAAGCATAGTCGTGTGAGGGCGGGGAACGCGGCGTTGTTGTTGGGAAGCTTGAGGCTTCAGGGAGATCAGTTGTAGGGGCGTCTTCTCATATACCGCTTTTCGCCAGTTTCTCCGTATGCGTATACCATTGCTCGAGGTGAGTCTGTCCGTCTGCATATAGTGGCGAGGTGGATTGGCTGATGTGTTGGTGGTGGCTAGGGCTTTTTAGATAGTTACCGTCACTTCTTCCAAGTTCAGCATGGATTTTAATGAACTAATGACCCGTGCGTTGCCGCGCACGCCTTTTTATTATGGCCACATCCACACATCCCGACCTGCGATGTCGCTTGTACACACCACCACCCACATGCCCCTCCTTTCATGAGTTTCTGTTTATCTCTCTCACCTCTCCTCCGTTCTCATTCTCACTATGATAATTGTGCCATACATCATCAGTACATTCAGCACGGCATACCCGGCGCGGTTCGGGTTGTAATTGGATTCTTGGGATCTGGACATTTCAAGCTGCTCCCTTTTTATTTCTTCTGCCTCTCCCTCCCTCCTCTCCCTCCTGCCTTCACCCTCTTTCCTTCAGCTATTCTAGTATTCATGGAGGGCAGAGGTCGGCAACTTGCAACCCATCTCAAGTTATTTTCTGTTCGCTGTTGTTGCGCATACTTATCCGGCGCATCTACCACCCTCCCTCTGTTAACTCACATTCCACATCTCCTTCGCTCTGCAAGAAAACTTATTCTAATAAGTATCCCCTTAGTCGTGTATCATACATGGTGCTGGCTCTGCCTTGCTATGAGCGTCCCCTATATATGGTTTTTATAGGTCATCTGGGGTGCGACGGTGTTATCAACGGTGTTACGGAGGTGATGACCAGGTGCGTAAATCAATCTTCTTGGCCGTATATGTCGAATGCCTCACAGGAGCTCGTAGACGAAGTGCACGGCTGGCCAGAGATGGGTCTCTGAGGCGCGAAGGCACGCGAAGGCATCACCAACCGACGGCAGCAGTGCGAAACGCATGGTTCGTGTTCGGCCGCTGGTCTCCTGACGTATCATGGGAACACGTTCTCGGTCGAACTCTGTCACAGAATACGTACGGGCTTTCAATAATCTTCCTCTCCGCGTTTACTGCATTGATATGCAATGTGGCTGAAATCAAAGGTTTGTGCCCGTATGGCTTTATAACGCTTGGCCCTTTGCACACTTGTACCACTTGACGAGCTCAGACGTATTGACCTTCCTAACTTGTATGTCGCCGGGCTACTGGCGCCTCCCCTCGAGCTGAACCTGACCTCGACCCATGAACTCAAACCACTGATCGCTGCATTTTATTGCCAACAGTATGCGATGTCTGATGCCTGTCGTTCAAACTGCAATTCACAGCGCGATTCGCCGTCAACCGAAGTCCGTGGCGTGTTCTGCCAGAACGGCTCAGACTTACGATCGAGACTGGCTGACGGACAGTGACCTTACAGTCGAGGTATAAATGCTTTCGATCCGTCTGCTTGCTTGCTTCCCGTCTGCTAACATCCCCCACCATTAAGGAATCTTCCAGTCAGCCATGGCGTACCTTGCGTTGCTATGCGCGGTGTTTTCTTTGAGACTCTGTTCGCTGGTCTTTGCCAGTAGTTTCAGCAGCTCTCTTGTCAGCCAAAGCCATTCTGGTTCACATTCTTTTTCTAGGCATTCTTCTTTAAGCAACCCTTTTGTGAGTGTCGTACACTCCGTCTTCTTGGCGTCGCACTCATCAAGACCGTATACAGTCTGCAGCCTCCTCACATGCCTCGCCGTACCCTTCCTCACTTACCAGCTTCTCGTCGGGCTCATCTTCACTCATCTCTCGTTCTGAATCATCTGAACTCAGTTCTGTAAGTTGCGCGGTTGCGCATAGTTCTGCACGCCCTGATTGTCACTATTACAGTCGCCTTCGCGGCCCAGTGGATCCTCACTCGCCACGAACTCGACGGCAGTTTCTGCAACCGCAACGACCACTTCATCCGCTCAGCCGACGAGTACACTCGATCCCGGCACCCAGAATGATATTGACGTAATGGCCGAACGCAGACTGTCATTTATTGTGGGTGCTGCAGGGAATCCGAAGAACATCTCCGCATGGTCCGTAGTGCGATACAAAGGAGGTCATAGGTCCTTATACTGATTTGGTCTCCCAGGCTTTCTACTCTAGGCAGCGACGGGAAGTGGCCAGACAGCGAGGTCGACTACACGACAGGCTGCACTGCTCGCCGTGCGAATTGGTAGGCGTCCAGAGAACCATCCTTAGGTTTCGAATACGAAATTGATAGATTATCTATTCCATACACAGGCCTGCCCAAACTCACTGGATACGTCTTGGTGGGCTTGTTTATTTTTCAACGACCATGGCAGCCATAAATTAAAACTGTTCTTAGTAACAATGGCAGCTGCGTGGCATGGAGGGCTTGAAGGTGCAGACCAATTCGTCAAGGACCCCACTCTCCTGGCTGCAATACAGAGTGCTATGGACTTCTGGTTCGAAAATGACTACTCAGATCAAGCCTGCTTGGATTCTGGCGGAACTACAGCTTGCCCCTGCGGCACGCCTGGTTTGTGGAATACCAACTGGTTCTCCAACGTACGTCTGCAATTCCTATCAATCTCGCACCAACCATGCTGAATATAACCCATAGATCATCTTGATACCCAATCTAGTCGCACAGACCTGCCTCCTTGTCAGAGACAATCTCACTGACACTGAGCACGGAAACTGCACGCACATCACCAGCCGTACTTACGGAACCTTTGATCATAACGTCAATGGCCTTGGGACGCTCACAGGAGCTAACCTCCTCGATGTCGCCAGAATTGGCATAGACGAAGCTCTTCTCAATAACAATGCGTCCCAGCTCACGGACGCATACAGGCGGATTCACGGTGAAGCTTTAATACAGAATAGGATAATGGCCGATGGCATTCGTGCAGATGGTTCGTTCGGCCAGCACGGCGGCGTGTTGTACAATGGGAACTACGGCAAGGACTAGTAAGTCAAATATACTCCCTTGGTGTTCGATTTGCTGATACAGAATGACTTAGTGCAAACGATGTACTTTTGCTCGAGATTGTAGCAGGTGGAACGCAGTTTGCAGCAGGGCCGAATAACAAGGACGCGTTCGCTACTCTCATGGATGGTGATCAGTGGATGATCTTCCGGAATGTCGAGACAGGAGTCCTCCATTGGGATTTCGTGAGCGTCCATCAGAACTTACTGGGATATATTCTCACAAATTGGTACAGAGCGTGTTAGGGCGATTTATCAGTTTCCCAGTCATAGATGCCCAGTAAGCCGCAATGCTGCCCACATAAGTCTCGTTTAGATGCTAACTATGCGTAGAGCTACAGGGAGCATCAATATCAATATTACGGAGATTCAACAGCTAGGCCAGTTATGGAATTCGTCGACCCTACTCTCGGTGTACTCCAAGCTGGCCTCGAACAGCAGTAATGCGAACGTCGGAAACATCATGGGCAACAGGATGTTCTACGATAACGATTACATGGTCAGTCACCTATTCATTCCTTAGATTTGATGGTAGCTCACATGTCCCATCCAGGTCCAACGTGGTCCAGGATATATCACCTCGGTCAAGATGTACTCCAACAGAACCAAGAACACAGAATGCTTGAACGACCAAAACGTACGACGAATATGTTTGAACTACTTTACCCGTTTGCTGACGACTTGAGCAGCCGCTTGCGTTCCACCTATCAGATGGTACGGTTTATACGTACTTGCAAGGAGATGAATACGAGGATATCGAGGCAGCATGGGACTGGAATCGTGGGTGCCCTCGTCAATCTCAACGCTACATACATTGAACCAGAATCTTTGATCTTCGCAGTCATCCCTGGCACAACAGTTGACTACAACGCAACCCGACTCACATGTGGACAAGCTTCCTTCGTCGGCCGTGAATCATTCGTAGGCGGAGTGTCGAACGCAAAATCAGGCATAGCGGCCCAACGCTTCACCAACCCATTAACCAGATCCCTCTCCTGGCAAAAGACTTGGTTCTTCCTTGAGGATGACACTCAGCTCGTCATGGCCCAGATCAACAACTCGACAAGCGGCGCACCTGTCTTCTCTGTGCTTGACCAAAAGAAGCACAACGGTCCTATCTTCATAGATGGCGCAGCTGTACGTTCAAGCGGGAACTTCTCCGCGCCTCGTTCGTTGTGGCACGACAACGTCGGTTATTCGTTCACTTCGAACCAAAGCTCGTTTGGACTATCCATCGAAGTCGGACCCAAGACAGGCAACTGGAGCGCACTTGGTATCTCTGCCCAAGGACTCGAGACCGTTGACTTGTTCGCCGCCTGGCTATCTCACGGAAACGCATCTTCTACGGGAGGATATCCTCCGATCTCATACCGCGCTTTTCCAGCTGTCGACAGACGGAAATTCGAGAAAAAGGCTTCGAAGGCTGAATCATCCATACAAGAGATTCGCAATGACGGACATGTGTCGGCGGTGTACGACGCAGCCCACCGAACGGCGTTCTTCGTCTTTTGGGATGCCGCAGGAGGTTCCGTGCAGTTCAAGCCGTCTCCGCACCAGAGTCGGATCACAGTGAACTCTACTGGAAATGCCGCCGTCATTTATTGTCTTGACACTGGTAACATTACGGTTTCGGATCCCTCACAGACCCTGGATGTTCTTCAATTGGCTGTTTCGAAGGGTGGACAACACGGTTCAACCAAAACTCTCACTTTCGCTCTTCCTTCTGGCGGATTGGCAGGGAGTAGCGTATCACAGTTATTGTAGCACCACTAATATACAGATCATATACACTAACTAATACTTAACCTTCTTCGATGTTTCATCGATTCCATCTCCCAAAGGACAATGCAATACCCATGCCTTACCCGTGCGATATGCAATGTGCATGTAACTGAGTTCTGAGGCTGGCGCGCCTCATATCGTAAGACCGTGAAAATCCTCGGCGAGATGATGATGAATAACGCTAGGAACAAATACAATGCATACAACGAAGAACTAAAGCACTCAGAACGCCTGCTCAGGCTGCTCAAACTGCTGCTGAGCGAACTCCTGTGGCTGGTAGGCGGGGTCCTCCGGAGCGGGAGCGGCAGGGGGAACAACGGCGGCAGGCTCACGCTGCTCAGATGTTGGCTCAACAACGATCTTGTCAACGGGAGGCTCAAGGATCTGGACGGAGTCAGGCAGAGGCTTCTTGGGGCCGATCTGGCCCTCAGGATCCCAGCCCTTCATGCTAAATACACAGTAAGATGTCGTTTCTCAACCAGTATGCGAGATGGAAACTCACATCTTGACCTTGATACCCAAGACACCCTGCCTGAGCATGACGTGCCTGACGGCGTAGTCAACGAAGTCCTCAGCGGGCTGACCGGAGTGGATCATGAAGCCGTCGGTGAACTTCATGGACTTGGCACGAGCAGCACGGAGCTTGCCAGAGACAACGACTTCACAACCCTTAGCGCCAGACTCCATGACGAAACGGAGGACACCATAGCAAGCCCTTCATGGTTCGTGAGTATGTGGCGTATTTGAACAGTAGTCTTTGCATACCTGCGGACAGCAAGACCGCCAAGGAGCTTGTAACGGAGAGACTCGCACTGAGCGATAGCGGAGAGACCACGGTATTGAACCTTCTCGGCGTAGAGCTCGAGGGAGTTTTCGGGGAACTTGAAACGCTTCTGGACGAGCGAGGTAAGCTCACGGATGCGGCGACCCTTCTCACCCAAAACTTCTTGGGTGTGGGTGGCCCGGATGATGATCTGAATTCTGCGTGAGCTCCTGTGCTTCTCTAAACCATAGGCAGACTGAGCGCACCTCAGTACGAGCGTGTGTCACACGGACATCACAGCCAGAGTAACCCTCCTCGGAAAGCTCACGAGCCAGGAAATCGTTGAGTTCGGCCCTGAAGACACCGTCTGCTACGAACTTGCGCTTCTTGCTGATGTGGCTGGCCATTTTGGTGGTGGGCTATAGGATGAGGTAAAGCAACCTTGATCAGCTTCATCCAGACATGTAGCGATGCATCCACCCCTCCAATCGGACTCCAGTTGTATGCGAGCCCTATTGGAGGGTCATGAAGCGTCCTAGCGTAGAGTACGAACCTTGATGTGCTTGAGGAGGTCGAACGAAGGGGCCTGGCGGACGTTCTTGACGGTGTTGAGCACTCTCACGAACACCTGCGATCCAATAATCGGGTCCACGTGGAAAAGACGCCCATTTGATCGGGCGCTTGCATGCCAGGTTGAAAAGGCGCGTGAACGCGTCGACAATTTTTGTCTTCTTCCGCTCCCACCATGGCTTGGACCACTCGCTCGTTGGCCACTAATTGTAAGTGCCCCTCGTTTTTTGATCTCTGGTTATATCGCAAAGACGAGTGTTGTATTATCAACCACATTGGCACCTCTTAGTCGACTTCTGTACCTCGTCCGTGAGCTTGCTCCGGGTTGTACCGCTGACATGAATGACTTTTCTGAGCTCTCTATTATCCTTTGTCACTCTTGAAACTTATCACTGACTCTTTCTCTTCAGAATCTATCCATTGAACCAAGAATTGGTAGTCTATTTCATCGCATATCCTCATGTACATCACTTTGACCTGCGATAATAAATCTGAACGTTGCTACTCTGCATGGCTGGTATTGGAGCATTGTTGAATGACGGGTTTGAGGAGAACACAGACTTAGGCATGCGATAAATGAGAGAAGCCGACTAAGGATGGCCAAGTTAAAATCATGGCCGCGCTTCATTGACGAACACCGCTGCCCCACCCATCCCACTGCCTATGCACATGCTCGTGAGAAGGATCTTCTCGTCGCGTCGACGGAGCTCTGCCAGGCCAGTGACAACCTGTCGTACTCCGGCTATGATATCGCAGTCAGCATTGTGGAACATCGAGTGAACATACGCGACGTACTCATTCCAAGTGGATGCGTCAAGGCCATAGACCCGCCGCTGTGAAGACGTCAGGAGTTTCTCATGATTCAGAAATTTAGCTACGTACTTCGGGTTCACTTTCTCGATAGGCACTTGTAAATGTTCTAGGCAGTACGCCCATTGCGAAGCAAACGCCTCGTTAATCTGCTTCACCTGAGCACCTGCATGTCTCCGTTTCAGTACGGATAGAGCTCACCTCGAATATATCGATATCCTCCTTCGTCAGCCCTGTCTGCTCCAGGATCTTCGGGACGGCCGCAATGGGTGAGATACCCATATATCGCGGTTCAACACCAACGAAGGTACTTGCAACATATTTGCCAAGAATTTCGAACCCTTCGGCTTCAGCTCGCTTCCTGGTGGTGAGAATACATAGGGCGGCACCGTCACCGACTCCAGCGGAGTTCCCGGCCGTACTTCTTCGGTCACCCCATTCGAAAGCGGATTTGAGCCCGGCAAGAGACTCCAGAGTAACACCTTTCCGAATAGTATCGTCGACAGAGACAGTCTTTCCCCGGAGCTGGATAGGAATAATCTCCTCTGCGAAAATACCTTTCTCCAGGGCCTGAAATATCGGTTGGTACTTCCACAGCTAATGGGATGAAGATGAACGAGGACATACCGCTTGAGCTCGCGTATGCGAGTACAGCGCATACTGATCCTGCTTTTCCCTTGATACATCATACGCTTGTGCGACCATCTCGGATGTCCATCCCATAGGCTAGTGGGAAGATGAACTAGGTCAGGAGAGTGTATGAAGTCATCCGTTGGTGTCTCACCTGGATACAGTCTTCTGCTTGAGCATTTGCCTTCACTGCATCAACAACCTCTGGGGTAGGTCGCGGACTGCCCAGATGCTCAGTCCCTTTCCTTGAGGTAGAATGAGCAGTTTACTTACTTCAATGACATGCTCTCTACTCCCGCGGCAAGTCCAAGGGAGATACTACCCGTCTGGATAGCCTGAGCAATACTTCGGATTGCTTGCAGTCCTGACGAGCATAGCCTGTTTACTGTGGCGATGGGCACTTCGGCGGGTATACCAGCTGCCAGAGCTGCAGCACGAGAGACATATAACGGTGACGGTGGATGGCAGGTTCCTGTGTGCAAACCATGCCAATACGTGAACACCTGCCGTGCGATCATACAGCGGTTGGACACATACCCACGAAGATATCCTCAATCTTTGCGGGATCTAACTTTGTCTCCTGGAGAGCAGCCTATATACAAACATATTATGAGCTGTTATGAGAGTTGAGGCGTATGCGACCCACTTTGAACAAAGCATGTAACAACTCGTCCACCGGCGTGTCTTTCAGCTGTCCCTTCTTTGCCCTCCCCATAGCAGTCCGCTTGGCGAAAGTTATGACCACATCATCGGGATTCTTCTGTAAGAGTGTAGAGACAGCTTTGGATGAAGTGGAGGCTGCTCGTGAGTACACGGGAGCACGAGCAATAGCAGCGAAAGTCCTGTGTAGCAACATATGGGTCGTCCTCAACGCTCAGCTCAGCTTCCTAGGATACTGGTGGTTTGAGTAGAAGAAGCAGTCAACTCTAATACCATTGCTGTCTTCCGACAGAAGCCGTGACGAGAGAAATGATTGCTATACATGGGATTTTTCCCTCACCAAGGTCATGGGGGAGCTGTGTCAAGATGTGGTAAGCTGACCGGCGTACGACCGCTTTTCGGAATCAGAGAGGGAAGCTAAACAAGAATAGAACATCGGACACCTCGTAGGATGTTGTATTTAGGAGAGTAATGAAGATAAGCTGCGTTTATAGTATGACACATAGCTATACTTTTCAAACACTCTGAGATAGTTGTAAGTATCTCAAATCACGGCAAATTGGGGTTAATGAGTTCCTGTCTGCGTCGGGTGATAGTAGAGGATTGAACGCGTTCAGGACAAAGGCAATCACCTCTGATACGGTGTGCAATTAGAGCAGTAATATGATACATAGATGTGGTTGCCCGATGGCATGTATACGCTGGCGCACGCACAGCTAATTGGGCGTCGAGGACAGAATACGTTGGATACCTTGAAACGGCTACGGACTGAGTTTAGTGACTATATTAACAATGTACTGTTGCGAAAATATGCACCTCAAGCCTATTAACCTATGAGCTGATTCCTTCAGCCGACTGTCGCTGCTGTGCTTTCCACCCCCTGCTCAGCTGTGAGTAACAGTTTGCACATAGATGATGTGCCAATTTCGCGGAGCCGCATGCTGGGCAATGCACAAGATCTAATGAGAGTGAGAGCCTGGTCGGCTTTATAGTGCACATACAACACTTATTACGACTCACTGTGCTTGTCCTTAAGCCCCTTGTTTGCACTTCGCATAGCCTTTCTAGAATGCGACGTCTTCTTCTTCGGCACAGCCAGCAGGAATGGCGGGAAGAGCTCCAGCAATGACTGCAGCGATGTGGGTAACGTCCAGCTGGATGGCCTCGGCGCCGTCAAGAACGTCGGGAGGAAAGTGGCAGCGGCAAACATGGTCCTCCAACCAGGTATTCTGGCCATATCTCCGAATATTGACCTCGAAGCAGGGAGTGCGAGGGCAGCCATGGTGGTAGTCCGTGCTAAGGGGAATCACTAGTGGTGGTGAACTTGAGAGCCTGCCAGTGAAAGTCAGAAATCCTGATTCGCGCGCCTGTTGCCGGATTCGTCCAACCGACGTTCGTCCCGACCACCACCACCACGCCTTCCACACACCTCTCCTCCCTACCCCATCTCTTCGGAGAGCGCGTTATAAGACAATGTTCCGCCTTACACGACCTGCATTCCAGGCGTTGAAGTCTACCACAGGCATTTACGGCCTCAAAGTACACCAGAACCCACTCCCGGAACTCGTCAAAACATATCAGTCCACACTTACCGCCCTCTCTGCGCTTCCGTCAACCTCCGTGTACAGGCAGAGCGTCGAGGCACTCACACAGCACAAGCTGAACATCGTGCAGAAGGCGAATGGCGATGTTGAAGCTGCTGAGAAGGAGTTAGACGAGGGACATATAGAGGAGTCGTTGGATATTGCGCAGGATGAGTTGAAGTTGGTCGCCAAGGTGGCTGAGTGGAAGGCGTACGTTCTAACTTTACCTTGCAAAGCATTTACGGCGTGGCTCATGGTATATAACCTACAGATGGGAGCCTTTGGAGGAGAAACCAGAGCCGGGTCAATGGGAATACGCGGGCAAGACTGCTACAGCAGAGACAACATCATCATAACCGTGACGCTGTACTCATTCGCCGAATCCACATTCTTTCTCTGCTGGATGTCTAATTAGAGCGTGGCATTCTTTGAAGCTACAGTGACACATTAGGTTGTACTGAAGATATCGCCTGGTGCTACACTACAAGCAAAACTACAGCTAGCCATAAATATAGGTGCGTACAAATGAGGGCGAAATGATACACTTTAAGATAGATACTCCCGGTAAAGGTAGGCAATATCCTCCAATATCGTCGAAGAGAATAGAAGATTTCAACGCAAATAGATGTATGTGTGGTTTACCTGTCTTGCGACTAATCCACATCGCAGGTGTCGGGCATCGGGGCGTCTTGGACAAAGGCAAGCGAAGATGATGCAGGGATGAGCATTGAAGATATCGTTAGAGAGGGACCGAGTCCGTCGCTGCGAATGCCCACCGAACCGATGCGTGCAACGATGCTCGTGAAGGTTAGCCCAATGCGCAGGAGAGGCGACAAGAGCTCCTTCGCAGACAGCAAAGCGCTATTGCGGCTTAGCGGCAAGACGTCCGCCTCATCGTCTGTGTCCACTGAGCTGGAAGAACAAGAGGATAACAGGGAGATGTCGCCTTCATCATACGATTCGTAATGATTCGGCTTCCCTGATCCCGCCCAAGGAGTGAGGACTTGCACCCTCGAATCATCCCCCACGACATCCTGGGGCGTTTCCTCGGCATGGATGGATGCGTTCTCTCGCCAACAACCGTCATCGACGTCCTCGGTCGGAGCCTCTTCTGCAACCTCCCTGACAAACTGGGACTCGATGGCATCCAGCTTGGGACTTGCCAATGACATATGGCCCAGCATTCCAACCAGTTCATCGTCCACCAATGCATCCACTGCGGACCGTTTGATGGCATACTTTGTCTTTCTATGGATAGACACAACCCTTCTACGCGCGAGCCTCTTCCGAAGTTGCCGTCGGGGCTCTGCGTGGTCAACTAGTGACAGGCGGGCCATCAAACTGCATAGCTGTTTCATCGCTCTGCTGAAGGATCCGTCTCGACTGCGAGGGCGGTCACTGTGTTTTTGCCTACTGCTCGAAGGGACAATGATGGCTCGCGTGCGCAGATGTGAAGACCATAGTCGCTGTTTCGAGGGCACTGTCTTTCGAGGAGGATGTAGGACATCTGCAATAGGAACGGATCAGCAACTTTTCGGAAGAAACCAAGGCCAATGAGGAACTACTCACGCAGTCTACTGCATATCATATGGCTTTTGCTCATGATTCTTTGTGCAGTTTTGTTACGTTTCTGTCGGTATATTTATTTAACCTCAGAAATGCCTATAACAGCATCTCCGGCGAAATGAACGCTGAGACTCACATTAGTCTCTCGCATTTCATGTCTTTCAATTACTTTCCGCTCTTCTCTTGGATTCCTCCATTCCGATCTTGAGCGTGAAGCGCGCGAAGATGAAGAAGGAGATCCTGTATTCTGTGATGAACTAGATGAGAGCGTGGGTGTCGCCACCATCGAACGGAATATGAGGGGATGAGTTTGACTAGTCTATATCTTGCAGAGCGTAGACGTTCAGGAGAAAGGTATGTTGTGGAGGTGGCAGGGGCTCGAGCTGTGGTGCATGAGTAATTTACTGGTATATATCTAGGGCGAGGCGTGATCGGCCTCCCCGATCGGGACTATGCGGACTGTCTACATCTATTTAGCAAGCAGGTTTATAACTCGACTGTCAGTCTTCTAGAGAGACGGGCGTAAGAGAGAATTTTGGGCGGGGTGTGTTGTCCATATGCATACATATGTATAGGAATAAATTGTGTTACAGAATAAGGAAGTCGTAATATACAAATGGTATATGCTTGTATTTGAGTTGTGGTGAAGAATGACTGCGAGAGGAATTCCACGAGAGAGAGACTTAATGGTGAGTCTGGCGATAACGCTCTGCAAGGTATCTGGCGTGCGAACAATAGGCATGAGTACGAATATCAGAAAGGATATGTCTACAAGACTCACCCTTCTCCAGACCAAAGCGTCAGCAAACCAACAGAAACGGCAGACACAATACGCCTGTCCCACTGACGAGCATCCCAGTGCTTGTATGAGAAGAAGCCTACGGTACCAAGGATGGCAGTGTTGACTAAGATGGCCATGAGCAAGAGTTCAATGTTCCCAAGCGAAGTATTACTCACAGACACCGACTAAACCGCCCAGGACGCCAGGGCGAAGCAAGTTCTCTCTGGCGACTCTGTACAAAGCAGCACCCTCCTTCCTAGCACGTCTCTCCTCTTCCTGACCAGCAGGGGTCTCACGATATTTCTCTGCGACATAGCCCTCCGCAGAAAGCAGAGCCAACGCCGCCGCAGCAGCAGAGGAAAGGAGCTTGGTGTCTCTACGTAGGTGGGGTTTCGTATACAGAGAGTAGGACGCGAATCCCAGAAGACCAACGTTGACTAACACAAGTTTCAGTATGAGTACTCGGTTTAAAGGACAAGCGATCCACACTTACCAACTCCTAGGAGGCCACCGGCAACTCCTGGGCGCAGCAGTTGATGCTTGACGAGGTTCCACAAGTAGAAGCCCTCATCTTCGAGTTCATGAGCGTAGTGCTTAGCCTTATCCACGGCTTTCTTTCCCTTCGAGCTCTTACTAGTGGCACCGGTATCGCTGGTGCCATGAGCAGCCACGCCGCCTGAAATAGGAATAGGAGCGGACTCTTCTCGAATATC
This sequence comes from Irpex sp. M6601, assembly GCA_037039805.1. Taxonomy (NCBI): domain Eukaryota; kingdom Fungi; phylum Basidiomycota; class Agaricomycetes; order Polyporales; family Irpicaceae; genus Irpex; species Irpex sp. M6601. The sequence goes on along the minus strand of JAXQGN010000057.1, from coordinate 773 downwards.
CGCGGTCGAAGTGAGGGTTGCGGGGTTTTCTCTAAAGTCATGGGAAACAATGTTAAGCTTCGCTGCGTCGTCTGCAATGTTGTCCTGCGAAGGAGGCTCCGTGGTGAGCAGAGCGGGGTCGGGGTGAGGCTGTAGGACTGAGTGAGCAACATTCCACGATTAAACCTGCAACACAGGAACCTACCTGCGCCGAGGGCGGGGGAGCGTTATGTGCGGCAACGGATGCGTAAGACATGTCTTTTCTGGCTGTCGTTGACGATGAGCAGGCGGGTTGGAGAAGGTCGGGAAAGAAGGGATAATATTCTGTCTGAAATTCGCGCAATTGCACGCTATATGTACGCGCTGGAGCGCCGATGACATCACCTCTGCTGTACTGTGACATCACCGCTGGCCGGGTGGTGTACCCATCCACTCCAGGCCATTCCAGGAAGGTGTAATCGGTTCGTTGTCATGGCCGTTTCAAGTTGTGGTAGCCCGGCCAGGGCCTGATGACATGTGGCTGTTCGTATACTTAGATTCACTAGATCATTACATCGTAGCACACCGTAATTACAATGAAGACACAGACACAAACTGCAGTTCCCCATAATATATAAGTAGGGCTGCATTCGCAGCAAAACCCGCTACCAGGAGCATTGAGGAATATTTATGCAACTCACAGTGTCGCAGTCATAGTCATGGTGAACACAAGTAATCACCCTGTGGGTCCTGCACTGCCGGCGCATGCCGCTGCAGGCCTTCGCGCCTTCGGCGCTCCGGCCAGCAGCTTCATG